>SKCR01033407.1:0-198115 GCA_019454045.1 Zanthoxylum bungeanum | reverse complement strand
TCTCTTGGGTCGCTTCCCAAAGATTCACCGATGACGTATGATTCGAGCTAAATTAATCTGGGATTAATTGTGGAGAGATTTTATCTGGGATAAAATACTATTTGAAGAGAAAGAAAGATTAATTTGGAATTAATCGATAAAATAATATATTCAATATATTATTCGAAATTAGATTTCGACGCGGAATTAAAATTAGATTTTAATTCGGGCAAACAAGTTAATTTAGAATTAATTTGTTAGCGACGTGAATAATAATTTTGCTAGGCATAATTATTTAATTAAATTCGATTTAATTACGTCGCGACAGAAGTTCGTTAATTCAAAATTAGCGAACCCGAGCCCGAGAGTATTTGCGGGCCCACTCGCATTCGGAATCGAGTGAGGCCCACATGTCACATCAACCATCACATCACATGTCACCTTTAGTTGCTTTAGGTTGATGTGTTTAGGTGGAGTTTGTGGATGGCTTGTAAAACACTCCAAATGAAAGCATGAGTGACCTTTTACCAAATCTAACTTTTGGTATATCAATTTAATTTGTTTTTGAAACAAATACACAATGCTTCACTCTTCTCATTCTTGACCGAATCTTGCTAAGTTTTCTCTCCAAAATTTTCTTCTTCACTTGACCGAATTTGAAGGAAGAAATAGATAAGATTTTGTTGCAAAATTTATCAAAGGGCTAGCACTCATCAAAGATCATATCAAGGTGTTAGGGAAACCTACTTGAGAGCTTGGAAAATCAAAAACAAAGCTTGGAGCTTTTGGATCACCTTGGCCGAGAACCTTGGAGCATATTGGAGAAATTTTTTTATTAATCAACGCATCCATAAACCGATCAATGTAAGTGTGTTTCCGCCACTCTTCTTTGTTATTCATTCACATTTCTATGCTTATTTGATCTTGGGAATAAACCTAGAAACCCAACATGAGTATGTTGAGGGGGGATTGTATATGTTTCTTGTGTTTTCAGGTGGATAAATTGGTATATAGATGTTGGGCATTGATTATGCTTCTTGTGTATTAATATAGAAGTACCTATGAGAGGATGTTAAAGTGATGATATGAGGATTTTTGAGCACTGGCTTTAGAAAGTGGTAGTTAGGCTCTGAAATTGGTCTAGTGTCGCAACACCCAATACCCAGCATCGTGTCGCGACGCTTAAGGACTCGCGTCGCTACGCGATACATGGGAACCTTTCTGCCTCAACCTTACCCGTGTGAGCGTCGTGAAGCCTAAAGCTTGGCGTCGCCACTCGTGACCATTTCTCAGGATAAATTTCTAGCCAATTCAGTTTCAACTCAGGATAATAGAGACCACCCGAAAGGCTTCATATCATCTTATATACACGTAATTTACCATGGCACAAACGTAGAACATCATATAGCGACGATAATTTCGAAGTGTATTCTACGATATGTATTCTAATTAAGTTGCCCATTAAAGGTCATCGCAAGAACCATAAATTTCTTCGGCGAAGTGAAGTAAGGCTAGCATGACTCCAAATGAGTGAGTGGACACTCTTTCCTTAAATTGATCTTTTTACATTATGTTATTTTACATATCAGATTTACTTTTCTACTTTAAGGGCGTTAGCCAAGTTTACTCTCAAGTTATTTTGATGAAGAGTGCTTTGAGAAATGATTTAGAAAAGAGATGATTTCGAAAGTATGATTTCAGCGATTTTGGGGCATGGGGGAAAAACCCACCTCAGTATGTAACTTGACTCAGATATGGAAATGACAATGTTCTAAAATACGCTAGGCGCTTGTCGAGCGACGACCCAACGCCTAGTCGGGGCCTAGATGGTTAATCAAAAATTGAGAATTTATATAATTAGGTTTAAGATTTGGAGAAATAATCATAGATAAATGTTATTTGGGTAATGACTAATATTTATAAATGATCAATTTGATAAGAAACTAACAAAAATAGAAAAAATATTAGATTTTTGAAATTAGGGTTTATGCTCTAAATTATGATTTTTTTCAAATTCATGAGTTAGAGAGTTAATTTTATAAAATTAAGGTTAGGGTTAGGATTGAGGTGTGAAATTCGGCCGGAAAAAGCAATTAATTTCAAATTTTGCGTCGGTCAATGGTGGTTGACCGATGAATTTGCGACGAGTGTCTGACCCCAACGATTTGGGGCCAGGCGCGGCGGTCATAGGCCGTCGAACCTATATGCGCCGCCTAGGCGGGGCATTTTAGAACATTGGGAATTGATGGATTCAGATATCGTGTGCACACGCAGTTCAGGACTAGGGATGACAGATTCCCCTAGATCCTAGATTCAAAGTTTGGAGGGTTGCATAGATCCGCACCCCGACTCTAGATTGTGGCTTGGGGAACGTCGATACGTAACGCCACAAGACCACCAGATTTCAGAGACAGGTAATGGCATGCTTCCGGGGACGGTGATACGTAACGCCCCAATGTCATGGATTTGCACTCCTGGCTCTAGTTAAGCGTATGAGGGGACATCGAAACGTAATGCCCCCATGCGTCAAGTTTTTCAGAGACAAATATTTCAGTGATAATTTTCAGAGACAGATTTATAGAAAAAGATTTTCAGGAAAAAGATTTTTCAGAAATGAATTTTCAGAGATAAGTTTTCTAGAGACATGATTTTCGAAATGGACAAGAGTTGTGAAAGAATTTTTAAGAAAGCTCAATTTTACAGAAAGGATTCAGAGTTTTCCAAACTGAAAAGAGTTTTCAGAAGAATCAGGTTTCTTAAAGTGATTTTCGACTTCAGAACTATGAGATTATAATTAAGTATTTCAGTTTCAGATTTAACATGTTCACTCACTTAGATCGTTCAAACGATCTAACCCCCCCCCCCACTCCCAGTTTCTTTGTTTTGCAGGTTGACCTGGAGGACGAGCTTGGGATGATGGATCCTGATGGCAGTCACTAGGGTGTTTGGTCCACCAGGTCAAGTCAGAGTCAGAGTTTAGTTCAGTCATAGGCAAGAAAAATCATGTAACATACATGTTGTATAGTAAAGATTACATATGTAATGCATTATAGGTGGCCACTGTCAGAGTTGTAATCTGTAATAAAATTGAGTACTTAGCACTAAAAGTGTTATGCATTTATGTTGATGAGTTGGGCAATGGTCCCATGCATGAGTTTATATATAAAATAAGATTAGCAGTAATTAGAGAGTCAGAGGTTCAGGGAGATAAGACGACATATTCCCTGTCGGTAACATCTCCGGATTGAGGATGTTACATTAGTCCCTTGTGGGCTAATCCGTACTCTCTACGAGCTGTGAGCTCAACGGTGTCGTGGTTGCCGACGTCATAGATATAGCGGTAAACCCCGCTTCGCTCCTACATAAAGTTTGCAAGATTTATTCTTGGCTCACTTCCATCCTCATTGCTATTATATCTGCAAAATTAACCAAGTCAACACTTAAATTGGAAGGTGAAATCGTATCACTTGAGGCTCCAACAATATGTCCTGTTGGAGTTTGATTTTCCTGATTGTAAATTTTAAGACGTGTCTAGTTCCTCTCACTTTGCTCCACCAAGTATAGAACGATTCATTCTTGTGCTTCACCTATTGTTGCAAAAGCAACATTCACATCAGATGTGGCTAACATCTTTTCCAACATTACTTCTTATTTTTGGTGGCATCTTACTAGTGGTTCCACTAGGTGTGCTAAAAATATAGTTGCTCTAAAAATGGGGTGTTGCTGGGTGTGACGAGGAGTGAATCCTCAACGTAACTGAATTAAGTACTATACTTCTTATAAAATGAACAATTAGATTTGAAGAGGATTTTTTCAAAATACAAGTAATTAAGAACTATTGGAAATGTAACCTTAGTTGGAAATAAATTCTAATCACAGAGGGAAAAAATTATAAGCTACTGAATCTAAACATTTACTGGAATTAAACAAGAGAAGGTTTGCTACTGGTTCTAGAAAGAAAAAGATCTCGAAATATTGGTTCAAAGAAAAAGATCTCTGATTGACAAAGTTGTAAAACTGGGTAAACAAAGTTTGTTCTAGCTTTCCATACCACACGGCTCCAGTGGCACAGTCATACAGCAATCAAAAAGCTGGTTCTTCTTCTTTCAATCCAATTCCGATTGGATACCCGATTCCCCGATCTGTCTCCAATGTTTTGTTTTGTTTTTTTTCTTTTTCCTGACTGACTGAGGAATCGAGAATTGAATACAAATTCGGCAAATGGCAATTATTGGCTACTAATTTCCAGAAATTCCAATGTCCCAACTAGAACTCCCAGACCCATCCTTACCGTATAGAAACCACCCCCACAAATTTTGTTCGGTCCATTAAACTGGGATGCGTTTTGGGCTAATATCTGATTTCGTCCTTTTAAGTTTTCTACGGCCCATATACACGCTCTTTTAAACTCACCCGAGGTTGAAATCAGCACTTTATAACTCGCGCCGACATTTCATCAAACAGAGACGGCACAATCCCGGCAGTAGCGATGGCGAAGAAGAACCAAAGTGAATGGCGACTAGACGTTAGCCAATACTTAGGAGAAATTTCAGCACTCTGTTTTCTCCATCTCCCTTTTCACCTCTCTTCACTTCCTTTTCTTCTCGCCGGTACTCTTTCTATTTTTGCTTGAAGTTATACCGAGCTTCTCTAATTAACATCACGATTAATTTCTATTCTTTTCATTTTCCTTGCAAAAGGTTCTGGTTCGCAAGTGCTGCTCTACGACTTGGAAGTCGGAAAACTGATAAGATCGTTTCGAGTTTTTGAAGGAATTCGTTTGCATGGCATTACTTGTAATTTTATTAATTTCACTGAAGGATCATTTTCTACAATGGTCACTTTTGAAGTTGCTTTATTTAGTGAAAAGAAAGTGAAATTGTATGAATTACTATTTGAATTGTCACCAACTTCTCAAGATCAACCAGAAACATGTGCGAATTTGAGTTTAGTTCAGTCACTGCCGAGGTTAAGTCATTGGGTTTTCGATGTTTGCTTCTTAAAGGTAATAATTGTCTAAAACGTATATTCTTTAGCTAATTTTGAAATAATGCAAGTTTTAACGGCTTTTTTTTTTTTTTTTTTTTTCAATTTGTTCTAGGGCTGCAACGGCAGCCATTGTCTTGCCATAGGTTGTAGTGACAATTCTCTACGTGTTTGGGATATCTGTAACTCTATAATTATTCTTGAAGTTCATTCTCCAGGTTCGTCTCATTTGAGTTTTATTTGATGCCTTGACGGACTATCTTTGTGTTTGATGCGTGGCAATTTCTTTTTGTTACATTTTTTCCCCTGGTAAATATAGACAGGTGCCTTCTGTATTCCATGAAATTACGGGGTGACAATCTTGAAGCTCTCCGAATTGCATCCGGTACTATTTATAATGAGGTGCCGAATCTTTCTTCTGATCATTATTTTATGTTTCCATTGTATCACTCACATATACCTCCTTGAAAAAGTGGTATTATTTCTAAGTAGCAAGTCCGTCATGTTTTACATTTATAATTCCAGAAGGTGATCATGTAACTCTCTCCCTCTACGTACCTAGTTTATCTATATATGTGGGAGATGTTGCATTCCTGCCTAAATATATTTGAAATAATTGTATCCAAAGAGGTTAATGGTGTTGATTTTAAGCTTTTAAAATTAAAATTGGAGTTGTTGCTTTCAGGTTTATATTTGAACTTTCTCGGTATCTTTTGAACTATAGATTTTCTGCAGATTATTGTGTGGAAAGTAGATTGTCAATATGTTGCTCCTCTTCTAAATAGTACAGAGGAAAACCATGCACATGGATTCAGTTCAGTCTCCAAGTATGACAAACTTCATGATCCGCAGTATAGAACGGTGAATTTATTTAGACTAATAGGACATGAAGGTTCCATATTCAGAATTGAATGGTCTTCATGTGGATCAAAACTGGTTTCAGTCTCCGATGATCGTAGGTGAATAAGTTTCCAAGTCCTATCATCCGTGTTTTTAATCCTTTCATGGAATGATTCAATGCAACAATATGCTTCTTTGGTGCAGTGCTCGTATTTGGGCCTTATCTGCTGAAAGGGAAAATTTTGATTGCATAGATGAGGTTGGCAGCTGTGTGCTATATGGTCACAATGCCCGAGTTTGGGACTGCTGTATTACTGATTCGGTAAGTGTTGCATATACCTGGTATACTTGTGTTCTTTTCTAGCATTTATGATGCTCGACAACTCTGATACAACATAGTTGTCAAAGGCGCGCCTCAGGCTCAATCGCTTAGACCTTTGCGTCTTATTAATGGTCAGGCGAGGTGACTTTCATCAAGCTCTAGGTTAAACGGGGTCTGGTTTGGTTGACTCCTTCAACCCATCAATCAATTGAACCCGCCACAGAACCATCTACTCGGCCAGTTCAACAGGTGATTCGGTGACCCGGTTTAGTTTTGACAGGGTTTTGGGCCGGTTTTTCTAAATAAAAAATTACTTAAATATTAATTTCAACTGATACAAACTTGCTATTCTCGATGACCTCGCTGAAGTTCCAACTTTCAATGGAGACAGGGTCAAGGGTCAGTTTAATCTTTATTAATTAATTCATTCATTTCTATGACCTCATCGATGCCAGAGGAAGCATCGGTGATGATGACGGCCATCCAGAAACATCTCCACTAAATAGGGAGTTAAAGGTGGAGAGGAAGAACTTGTAACATAGAAATGGTGGTAAGAGGCACAAGGAGAAGGTGGTTTTTATTAGCATGCAAAGGGATAGTGCTCGACAGAAAGGTTGAAGAAGGTGTCAAAAGTGGATTTGTTAATATTAAACAAACCCCATAACACATGCAGATTCTCAATTAAATTTGCCCAAAAGTGCCCAGTTTGTTAATATTAAAAATACATGAATGCAATAATTCATATATTCTTAATAAAATTGAAATCTTAGATTTATAGACGTTGTAGTTATGTATTAATAAAAATTAACATTTGTTAATCATAATTTTGAAGTATACTATTTGAATAATTACAAATTTAATCACTTTATTGTTAAGTTAGTCATTTTAACAGTATTTTTAAATAAAATAAAAAAAATTTATTATCAACCCCGGATTGACCTGATCCGACCTCTAATTCTTATTCTTGACCCACTCCCCATCTCGGGTCGATGGACCGGGCCGGATTTTAAAACATTGGACTTTGGGGTGGACTTTTAATTTTGACAAACATATTAAATTGTAATATCAATATTTGTATTATTATAATTATTTTTGATATATTTTTAGTGATTTCTCTATATTTTAGTTGATTGGATACTTATATTTTTCTTTTTGCAATTTTCGCCTCACGGCTATGAGACTGCGCCTAAGTCCTAGGTCCCTTTGCACCTTTAACAAATTACAGTTATATTATTTTATATGGTTTAAATACTTAATCCCATCTGTGTAAGCACGAAGCAAGCTATTTACATGTGGGGATTTACTTTTCAAATAGTAATACATCTCTATGATCCTTTGTACTGTTTGGATTTGTCAGCTTTTTCATTATCATTTTAGTGCATTTATGCTGTGCATGCTTGGTATGTTGTTATATGGTCAATTGCTTCACAAGACTATATTATCTGGCAGATGTGAGTTGCATGAAAATTAAAAAGTCTCTCAGACTTTTTAAAGATTTTACAAGTATCTGGCTGCAGTCATCCATTCCTTTCTTTCAAGGTTTATGTAATGTCGGTGTTTTTTTCTTTTTCTTTTTCTTTTTTTTTTTCCATGCTCGAGACATTCTGCTTTAAAAAAAAAAGGCTTTGTAATGACTTCAAAAAACAAATATAGTTGAAGATGTTGCCTTTCAATCAGCAATGAAATAATTTATTGGAAGTATGAATATGCTTTTGGCTTAATTTAAGATTGATTCGTGTGATTGACTAGAAGATTTTCAGTCGTATGTATCAACTTTTGAGTAAATTTAGAGATCATTCAATTTGTCAACGGTTGTCTTTTCGTTTATTGTTCCTGCTGGTTTTTATTGCATATATGCTATAATGTATGGGCATGCAATAGACACCTCATCTGTTTTGTCCTCATAATTCCGTGCTGTTCGCATAGATTCATTTGATGTTCTCGTCATCTCCTCTTTCTCGAATTTTAGTAAGTGTTTCCTCATAATTCTGTGCTGTTCGCATAGATTCATTTGATGTTCTCTCATCTCCTCTTGTCTCGATTAGTAAAATTTTGGAACTAATGTTTAAAGTTGAGTTTTTCCTTTTCTTTATTCAGATATGGACTGTGGTCTGTGGGATGTGTAGCTGACTCTCTCTTGCATGACATTTTAGTTTATTATCACTGCTGGTGAGGATTGTACATGTCGTGTGTGGGGATCTGATGGTAAACAGCTTAAGATGATTAAGGAACATATGTAAGTTGCAATTTTATGTACTTATTTTTCAAGATTGTACAACTGTTTTGTAGCTTAGTTTTGTGATATATGACTCTAAAACTGTTAGTTTGATGCTTAGATAAATTACTTATTACTGCATAACTGTGGACCATATAATGTAGCATATGTGCTTTCTTTGTTCTATTTGGTCTGATTTCCTGGTTTATAATATTAAAACTTTTCCTGATCTTATTATGGTCAATGGTTGTGAATACTTGGGACTAGGGCAGTCTGTTCTCATAAGTCATAATTACCGGTTCAACCACCATGTATAAGGGAGGACTAGTCTTCATCTAACTAATAATTTAGCATCATGATTGAATATATGGAAAACATTTACAGCTTTGTTGTTGCGCAGAGGAAGAGGCATATGGCGATGTTTGTATGATCCATTATCTTCTCTTCTTGTTACTGCTGGGTTTGATTCCGCAATCAAAGTGCATCAGCTCCATCATTCATTGCCTGGAAGCTTGGACGCACATCCTGAAGCAAAAGGGTTTAACCACAGAACTGAAATATTCAGCCTGCAGATCCCAAATTTCTCAGAGCAGATTCGACTTATGGATAGGTAAACATTAGTATTAGATATCCCTTAAGATTCCTCCTACATCAATAATACCCCACATCTTCTATTTTTATGCTTTGAGGCAAAGATGGAGATGGTGTGAAATGCAAAATTTTTATGGTTCTGTATGCCTTATTTTGCCTTCAGGTCTACTTGGTGTTATAGAGTTCAAATCCTAATACAATTTGCATACTGTTGGCTTTTTTGGATGCAGCAAAAGCGAATATGTACGTTGTATGCGTTTCACGTGTGAGGATGCCCTTTATGTTGCAACAAACCATGGTTATCTGTACCATGCCAAGTTATCTGATGTGGATAGTGTGAGTTGGACTAAACTTCTGCAAGTCAGTGAAGGGATACCATTTATTTGTATAGATTTGTTTTCAAATGAGCCCGAGGATCCTTGTGGCATTGATGATTGGGTTGCTCTTGGAGATGGCAAAGGAAATGTGACAATTGTTAGAGTAGTAGGAGATGCTCGTACTCCTCAATTGGGCTTCACCTTAACTTGGTCAGCTGGCATAGAGAGACAGCTGTTGGGAACCTACTGGTGCAAGTCGTTGGGAAATAGGTAATAATTTTTTATTTCCTATCAAGTTCAAGCTAACAAAATTATATTCAGGTATTATTTGCCAGAGTGAATAGGTGGAATCCTTTGCTTCAATTCTAGTGCCCCATTAATTTCTAAGGTCCAGGGTTAAACTTATTGTTGATTGCCATCAAATGCTCCTTATTTTTTAATTTTATTTCTTTTGATGGGCCAAAAGAACATTAGGGTTTGGTGGTTATCAAATAGCAGTTCCGATGCCATGCTGTAAAATGCTTTTAGTCCTGCATTTCAGTGAAACTTACCATGTTGATACTAATCAACGGTTTGTAGGTTTGTCTTCACTGCGGATCCTAGAGGAATGTTGAAGGTTTGGCGGTTATTTGATCCTTCGTCATCTATTTGTTTCAAATCTGCAAAGTCTAAAAGTTGTTGTCTCGTGGAATTTTCCTCAAGTTTTGGAGCACGAATAATGTGTTTGGATGTGTCTTTTGAGGATGAGGTATCTATTTATAACATTTCTTTTATTTAATTTGAATGAGGAGGTATAAGATAGGAATTGTTACTCAAATATTTAGATCAATAACACGGTTACAGATCTTTAATATTCACACAAACTTGCACTTGATGAATCTTTTTCTTGAAGAGAATTTTGTTTAACGATACTAGTGTTTGGATGTATGCAGCTGCTGGTATGTGGGGATGTACGTGGGAATCTGATTTTGTTCCCCTTACTGAGGGACTTATTGTTGGGCACATCGGCTGGTTTAGAAGTGAAAGTTTCTCCACTAAATTATTTTAAAGGAGCTCATGGGATATCAACTGTTTCAAATGTTTCTGTTGCTAAATTGAGATCCAATCAAATTGAAATACGCTCGGTATGATCTAAAATCAACCTTTCAGTTATGCAAACAAATAAATCATAAATCACGCTCTTAAGTATTTTCTTAAAAAGGGATACTGTTCATATACTTTCAAATTATTTGTACTTTTTGGTTATTCATTATCTATTTCTCAAAAGTAAAAACGTGATAAAAATGAGCATCAAGAAAGAGTTATATTAACATCAGCATAGTTTTTTTTTAAAAAAAAAAAAAAAAAAAACCAAAGGGGTTGTTATGTGATGCACCCAGCTCTTTAGTTCCAATCAAGTAGTCATGTGTCAATCTGAGACTACGTAACTAGATATTCAATCCCATAAGTTTCCAACTATCAAGACTCGGGGTTCCAGTGGTAGTTAATATTTTTAAACCCAGAAAACACATTTAAAAAAAAAAAGTAAATAAAAAGAGGTAAAGATGAGCATCAGAGATGGCATTTCTTGATTTGCAGCTTCATAATTTTTAGGATTTAACAGTCCACTAGCTGAAAAAATGTGTACATGCCAGCTTTTTTTTCCGGACTTGTATATGTGTTTGAAATATCCGAATGTTAGTTCTTTTGCTAATCATTTCTTGTTCAGACTGGAGGAGATGGTTGCATATGCTATTTGGAATATGACAAGGATCGAGAAACTTTAGAATTTATAGGGATGAAGCAAGTAAAAGAATTAAGTTTGCTTCAATCTGTCTCTTCCGAGGACAACTCCATTGGCGATTTGGCAAGTTGCAACTATGCAGCTGGTTTTGCATCGACGGATTTCATTATATGGAACTTACTAACTGAGGCGAAGGTAAATTTCACCACCCTCCCTTTTCCTCTTACTGAAAGAGAAAAGGAAAAAAGAGTGTTGCTATTGTCCCACTGCAATTCCTTTTGATGCCTTGGGGTGCATGTTGAGGCAGGTTGTGCAAATTCCATGTGGTGGCTGGCGGCGCCCTCACTCTTATCTTCTTGGGGATGTGCCAGAGATGAAGAACTGTTTTGCATATGTCAAGGTAAGTTTTCTTCTCCCATTTCAAAATTTTCTTCAAAGTATTATGAGCATAAATTTTTTTTCTTTGCCTTGCATGGCAATTACTAAAAATTGGTTTTACAGTTAGGGTTGGCATTAGTCGGGACGGGATTGGACAATCTTGGTCCTGTCCCGCATAATTGAACAGGACATTATTTTAATGTCCCAAATCCCGTCACGAATGGGACAGGACAGGAAAAAATTCCGTTCCTATTTCAACAGCATATCATACTTTGGTCATCAACATAAACATAGTGAGCGATTATATGATAATAGTTGCTAGATAGGTACAGTGGACTAAATCTACATTAAAATTCCAGAAGAGCATTGGTGAAGTCAAACTAAAATGCGACTGCTGTTTTCTGATTCATGTCTTTTAAGTTTTGATTTTGAATAAGATGTGTAACATTTGCACTGTGTTTCCATTCAAGGATTTGGTAAATTTCATGGCCATCCTCCTTTCGTTTGTTCCACTTGTGGTAGAAGGGTTTGATGATGTATTTAGCTCCAAATTGTTTATTTATCCATGGTATCACTCTGGGCATTTAGTGCTGCTTGTTTGAAAACATAATGATGACTTAAGTCTACAGTTAGGACTTCAGCATATCAGCTTTAGGTGTTGAGATACTATATACACGGACATTTATTTTTTCTTTTCTATGTTTTTATTTTTATTTTAAAAGATCCTCTATCTCATAATTCTACATTGGGGAATCGATTTGCATTAAAGCATGATATTTCAAAATAGGCCTTGAAATGACCCTCTTGCTATCTGGTTGGGAATTATACAGCTATGCGCAGCGGAAAATACTTGATAAATTGAATATCGCTTTTCATGTATTTCCAAATCTACAAGATCATCACATAACATAATTATATGAAAGATAAATTAATTACATAAAAGTAAATAATGTACAAACATAAGTATAGAAGTCTATGGAACAAAAGGTACTTCTCTGGAACCACCAATCATAAATCGGGAGTTTTGTGATTTCTATAAGTTATTCCTTGAATTGCTTACCACAAATGGTAAGCCCGTTTGTCCAAATCGGTTTGCCAATAATAGGAAATGATTTTAACATCGTTTCTCGTGCCAACAAATCCCGAAATGATTGCTAAAATATGTTGAAAAATTTTTTCACATCATTTCTACATTCCAATTTTAGACTCACACACCTATGGTGTGCGATTTTTTAGGTTCAGTCTCAAGTTGGACATGAAATTGGTCGTGATAGGTTAAATTAAATCCATATAATCTATCCTCCAATGAATACCACCATGTGGTTACCATATGTCAATGATCATGAATGACATCTAGTAGTGTATCATGAGTCCTGAATGAGAAAGAATAAAACCTTTCTATAAACTACTTTTGTATGATACGATCCTTCGCCCGAATCAGTATTCCTCAAATGGCTATGGAATGTATCTACTCTAATGGTCATTGGTGTTGATCATAATCCCGATGATATGCAACATGGGAATTTCCTCACTCGGAATTCTCCTAGTATGGCCATGTGTTTGCATTATCACATATGTCAATCGCATAATGGAATTCTAAACTCACTAGTCATCTGTTTATCTTAAGTTTAGTGATCCTCTATTGTATGTAATGTAACACAATCTTCATGTATTCATCATGTAACCTAATCACTTTTCTATCGTAATCCTTAGAGGACGACTCAGGTTTCTGACGAAGTTAAATAACTCCCACATAAGATTAGTGAACACCTTAAGTCTTGGGATGATTGATACATCGTTACTAAGAGTCTCCTATAGACACATGAGATAAAACATCTCCATATCAAAACTCCATAAGCTCAGTTCGGTGTACTTGTTAATTTCTACAAGCATCCATATGTTACGTTAAACATCCGAACCATGCTAGGAGGTTATGAGATCAGCTACCCTACAAGTGGTTGGTAATAGCATCATGCTACTGTATCCGGATTATCAACACTCTTATTATTGATAATCCGAGGATCTCATAAATCAAATCTCCATTTGGTTCCTATGTAAATTACTCCAAGGACTTTATCTTACAAGATATCTATCTAAAGAAATATGGACAAAGTTTGTAAGATAAATGGATTGCCGTTTTGTTTTATACAATATAAGTTATTTAGTGATATCATTGTCCTAATGCAATGGATCTAGGGCATATTACCAGTATATCTTGTGGTATGGATTTGTATCTATGACCTTTCACCAAACTTCTTACAGTTCTCTCATTTCCATTTTGTTCCTTACCCTTCATTCGAATTTCTTTTTAAGGATGAAGTTATCCATATTCGTAAACACTGGATATCAAATAGTGAGATGAAGATGTTCCCAAAGAATTTGCATATGCAATTTCACGGGAGAGAAATGCACACCTTATGCTTTGTATCTGAAAATTTCCATGTTGGAGTGAATGCCAAGAAGAATCCGTTGAATAGATCGAGTTGGATTGCAACTGGGTGCGAAGACGGAACTGTGAGGTTGACTAGGTATGTTGTTTATTATTTGCCACCCCAAATATCACATTATAAGTGTTCGATTTTTATGATGTTAACATCACCTTAGTGTAAATCCCCACCCCCAGCTCTCTCTTTTATCTCAATATTTTTTCACAAAGCTGGAATTGATCTTGAACTGTAATGTAGTCACCTAATTGTATGATTTTTTACTCAGGTATTCTCCTGGATTTGAGAATTGGTCTTCATCAAAACTGCTTGGGGAGCATGTTGGCGGATCAGCTGTGAGATCAATATGCTTTGTCTCAGAAATAAACCAAATTTCTTCAGTTACAGACATTGCATCTGAAGAGATAAATAGTCAAAATGTTGTTGCTGAGGACAGAGAGAATCCATTCTTGTTGATATCAGTTGGAGCGAAGCGGGTCCTAACTTCGTGGCTGCTGAGACATAGGAGGATAGACAAGACTGAAGAAACACTTGTTGAACAAAAATATAATAGAAGTGGAAATGAATGCGAACACTCATTAGGAGCATCCTCGTCATTGTCATTCAAGTGGCTTTCCACTGACATGCCTACCAAGAATTCCAGCACTCATGGAAAAACAAAAGACGTTAAGAAAGTGGATGGGATTGCCAGAAACGTTACTGGTATGGCCACTGATGCAAAGACTGGATCAATTTCTCCAGCAAGTGGGGAGGGAGAGCCAAAAACTCTCCTTGGAGATAAATATGAAGATGACTGGAGATACCTGGCTGTCACCTCATTTCTTGTTAAAGGTTCTGATCCCAGGTGAGATAGACCATGATTTGTCCTGATGATTTTATATTTACAATATTTTACCTAAATCCAAGTATGTGAAAAGTTTCTCTGTTATTTGTCTCCTGTCAGGTCAACTGTCTGTTTTGTTGTTGTCGCCTGTTCAGATGCCACACTCTCCTTAAGGGCTCTTATTTTACCGCATCGGTTATGGTACGGACATAGGCTCACAGAATTTTATTTACTTGAGAGTTTGCATAGATTTACAGTTACTCTCTTCATGCTTGGCTTATACTTTTTCATCTTAACTTGTCCCAGGTTTGATGTTGCTATGTTGGTTCCTTTGTCATCACCGGTGTTAGCATTGCAGCTTGTCATCATGCCTCTACATCTGCCTTCTAAGGGTTTGTCTTTCATCATAGTTCATACTCCCTAATTGTGTTAAAATTTGTGACAGTATAGTTTTTTTAGCTATTAATTACACAATTAGAAAATATTAAAAATATCTTCCAGCAATAAACTCCCTTCTGGTATGATTTTATCATATTATCTTTTATGTTAATAACTAAATTCGTTATGAGTGACTAATACGTGGTGCATTTCAGAAATCTTGCAATTCGCTTGTATATAGCGTTGCCTTCTCCTAAATTCCTAGTCGGTTAACAGGAAAACATAATTTGTTAACTTTTGTTTAATAAACAGTATTTTTGGATTAGCTGGAGTCGTTATCCCTGTTTTATCTAGGTATGCTCCTGCTGTTGCAGTCTTTTGAACTTGCAAAAATTATAAATTCAGATATTAAGAGATTTCTGAGTAGGCAACCTTGGTGAATTATGTGTTAGCAGCTTCAGCTTCCTGCTCATGAAGTGTATGCCTCGTCCTCCCCTTGTCAAACTAAGGAACATTTTTGTTTCTCCATATTTTCTTCTTTTTTTTTTGGCAAAAGGATGACTATTTCCTGGCACTTCAGTAGTAGAATCTGGAGCGACTGGGTTCTGTATGGCTGGTTTTTTTTTGTTGTTGCTATTATGTAACAAAATCTTAGAGCAAGTGATTGTGTGATTTAATATTTAAAACAAGCTTTTTATATACTTGTACCACATTTGGAATTTTGGATGTCTTTCATTTTCCTGCTTTGGGTCATTAAATGTCATAAACTTGACATACAGAGAATGTTCAAATCGGAACCACATATTTTGTAATTAGTGGAGCCACTGATGGAAGCATTGCCTTCTGGGATGTGACCAAGCATGTTGAAACTTTTGTGGAACGAGTGTCGACTCTTCATATTGAGAACTTCATAGACTGTCAGAAACGGCCACGAACAGGAAGAGGAAGTCAGGGAGGACGATGGTGGAGAACTTTAGGGCGTAACAGGCCCAAGAAAAAAACAGGCAGCAATATGGATAGTGTGAAAAGTGTAGTAGTACAAAATCATGATATATGTGGAGTGTCTGCAAAGTTGAATGGTACGGAAAACTGCACTGTTGAAGATGATCAAATTGCTTCTTCTGAACCAGAACTGAGAATGGTCGATTCAACTTCTGAGATGTGTGAAATTCAGCCTGTACATATTTTGAGTAATATTCATCAATCTGGTGTCAATTGTCTTCATGTTTCAAAGATAAAGAACTGTCAGAGTACTGAATGTGGTTTCGAATTCTATGTCGTAAGTGGGGGTGATGATCAAACAATTCATTGTCTTAGAGTTGATTTATCGCTACTGCCTAGTGGTCTGTATTCTGAGATTATAGCACCAGATATCATAAATTCAAATCTTGAATATAAAGATGTAAAGAGCTTAATTTATTATGCTCAGAAGCTGAACCAGAATTATAGAATCAGATTTCTCAATCATTTCAGAGCCACCTCTGCTCACAGTTCTGCCATCAAAGGTAAAAAAAAAACTTATCCTTATGACACAATCTTTTGAATGGTCTAGTGTTCTTGCTTTTCAGGGTTGGAAAAAATGATGGGATTATCTTATTATGTTTGGCGCCTGGTTTGGTTTCCATCTGTTGCTAGAATCTTTCCAGTGGAGGCTTTGATCTTCTCATGATAATGTCTTGCTAAACTTGCTTCTTCCTGTTCCCTGCAAAGACAAATATAGACCTGTTATAACATCTGAGCGAGGTCTTTCATGCTAATTTTTCTTTGCTATTGATGAATGAAAATTGGGTTTTCTTTTATGAAGGCATTTGGACAGATGGAACCTGGGTTTTTTCTACTGGCCTTGATCAGCGTGTGAGGTTCTGGCTTCTTCAGGAACATGGTAAACTGATTGAGCATGCTCATTTAATTGTCAGTGTGCCAGAGCCAGAAGCATTGAGTGCCAGAGCCTGTGGCAGGTGAGTGAAGCATTATTATATGCAACTCTAAATCCAGAAAGTCCTACGTGACAAAATGATTAAGCTCTGCACAGAGATGATTCTGAGTTAATTTTATTGGGCATTCTTTATTTATCATGCAGGAATCACTATCAGATTGCTGTAGCTGGAAGAGGGATGCAAATGGTTGAGTTCTCTAGATCCCATGATGTGGATGAGGATCGGTAAAGTGGTTTCAGTTGATTTTGTTTTTTTTTTTTTTTTTATCCATGATCAAGTATCAGATAAGCATCCAATATATTCGGCATAACCAGGTTTATAACTGCAGACAATATGACCCTTGAGAGACAGAGATAGGTTAGATGTCGGCTATTATTGGATGTGTCAACTAATTTTTTAGTTATGGGTTAAGAATTTACAGTTACTTTCTTATTTCCTGTAATGAGAGAGTTGATATTGTGACTAATAGTCCTAAGCCCCTAAAAAAGGTTGAAGGTCTGCTGGGGGTTTCTCTGTATCCTCAAACTTGGTGGTGTAATATAATTCAGCTCCACTATTTTGTTTCTATTTATATATTTTGGGAGTGCAACAGTACAACCGTTTTGAATAATTGTGTGCTATTGCCATTTCCCAGCATAAATATTCAAATTTATGTAATTTTGAGACTGGTAGACGTTTTTGCCGAAGCATTATTGTTGACAGGGCCAGCAAGATGATCAGCAAGGTTCGCAGGAGGTCCCTTTCCTGTAACGATAGCCTGCACAAAGAGCTTTAATTTCCTCCACTTTAAGCCCCCGGCAAATGCCTCAATGGGTCAAAGCAGTAACTTCTCCAGCTACACGGTAGCCTTCAACTGCACCCATAAGTAGGACAAACTAGGTTATTCCCAGATGGCTAAAATGCTGTGACCATGAATTAGGCCAAGATAGTCAATTGCCACCTTCGCTGAAGATATTGAGCATCAGCCTTAAAACCACACTGCCTCTCCGAACACATCCTAAAGCCCCAAGCATTGCCCCTGTTCTTGGCAAATGTGTCAGGGTCACCGTTTAGTAAGATTGGACCTCACCAGAGAATGGTCCGAGGTACTTGACAGCGGGCTTCCTTGCTGATTTGCTCATTCAGATTTTGACAGTTGCTTCATCAATGCATTAACCAACTTTATCACCTTAAAACTTAATTTTCATACACAAATTCTGTCTCAATTGCCTAAACATCTAGTAGTATACTAATATGAAATTTTCAGTTGAGAAACTTGGATAATACTTCAGCTATACACATGTTAAGTAAGAAACTTGGATAATGCTTCAGCTATGCATATGCATTAACTAGTGGATTCTTAAACAAAATACACTAAGAAACCGGTGAATATAATTCATCTAATTCATCTTGAGTGTAAATATCATTTCCTTTGAACTCCTAATCACAAAAAAAAATGTCAAATCTTTTGAATAAAACTAATACGTCTACCTCAGGATATAGTCACATTTCGTAAAACCTGGTTGTTGCAGGCCCTATTCAAAACAAACAATTCTGAAAACTCCATTTCACATTTCCATCTTATCATGCAAATATTGACATGTCACTATATTGAAAAATAAAATATTATTGTATCGAAATAAATACAATTAAATAAATTATAAAGAATAAATAAAATGAAAACAAATATTCTAATGAGATGATTTCCGTGCAAAGGATCCAAATGAAATAAAATAAAAAAAAAAAAAAAAAATCAGTTTTTTGCATATAAAAAACAACTAACACCAGAGAATCTACAATACAAAATGAAAAACAAAGGCATAAATCAAATACTTAGGCGTAAATATTACTATGGATTATATGGCATTAAATTGAATTGTCCTTTCTTGGCTTTTGTTAATAGATCACAAAGACCACGTGTTCTTTCGACAAGGGGTGATGTTGCTGAAGAGACACTTATGACTGATACCAATCCTGGATGTACAAAGTAAAATTGGTTTACTTCTCTCTTTGGTTGGCTGCATGCAGTATGCAACAATCTGAAACAGTGCACTTGTTATATCAAGTTTTAATAACGCATAAAATGTAAATTGATAAATATTTGAACTTAAGAAATATGCACTTCTTCATCGTCAGTATCATCTTGCACATTGTACAAACTGGATTTTATCTTCGGTCCACAATCAAAAATTTATATGATGGGGGCACTAGCGATTCCTGTAAAACAAAAGTAGAGTGAGCTGAGAGTTTCTACCTACCGGTGTGGTGGGTGGCATATGCACTCCGACGCTCAAGTCAGTAGTGAAGACGAACAGTAAATAATGGAAGAGCAAAGCCTGAGGTTACTTTGACCTCCGTAGACTGCCGTGAGAGAGGTGAGCCAGTGTTTAGAGGGTGATATATTTTGAGAGCTCAAGTATGAGTGCCTCAGCTTGAATGAATTTAATTATGAGTTCTATTTCCTTTTATAGGCTAAGGAATAGTCTTTTAGTTGGAATATGAGCTGTATTTATGATGGTAGGCCCCACTAATATGTTAATCATATGGCTTTCGATGTTGAATCGACTAATTATGCAGAGAGTAATTAATTTATGAAGAGATGTTTTTCGGTTGGGAATGGGTTGGAAAATGAATGAACTGCCATCTGGGTTTTGACCAAAATCGGGTCTGGAAAGTCAATTGGATCATTGGCCCAAACTTGGCCCCTACATCACCATATGTACCGGGATTGGGTCGTCGTCCCCACGTACGCTTGCACATGTTTTAAAACATAAAAATCCACACCAGTATCGTGACCTGGGGGACTGAATCCTACTTAGCAAGACCTGGCAACGCGTAAGTAGGGGAACATGTACATGAACATGAAAAGCATATGGGGGTGATCAGTGCCCCATGAATCAATATATGTGATCCCGAGCTCTGTAAAGCTGAGGGGACGGTTTGATACTGATGGTTTAAAAATATTATATTCTTCTTATTTTTGTAAATCATTTTCTACAAAACTTGACTGGATTGCATAGAAAACATGTGCTGAAAACATGTTTACTTGGAAACATAAAATATGACATAACACTTAGAAAATAATGATGTCGTCAAATGAAAACATACAAGCTTGACACATGAATTGAAAACATGAGCTTTAAACTTAAAACGTGAAATCATAACCTACGGATGTAACGTGTCTTGCAAACATGAAAACGTGATGATGCGGCATGAACTGTTACTTTAATAACCCAAATTTTTAATAAGGGTATTATTGTCTTTTCCCATAAAAGTCTTTGGTCAAATTTTAAATTTTTGACTTTAGGGGTTGATTGATAAATTTTCATGAGTTTGCTTCAATTTATATTTGACCAAAATTGTAAGGATTTGACTGATATTTTCCAACTCATATATAAATTTTTTTTTTCTCTCTCTCTACCCCAAAAACGTGGCTGCCTCTTCTCTTTATTTTTTTCTTCTTTCTTCTTGCTTCTCCTTCGTACGCGTGACAGAGGGAGAGATCCGGCCTCCTTGTCATCGTTTCCCAGTGAGTGGAGCTAGGGGAAATTGAGAGCATGTTGTGGGGAGTATTTTGGTGGTGGCGGTGTCGCCGGAGGTGGCCGTTTTCCGATGAGATCGTGGCTTGAAGGTTTCGATGATTTTTGGGTGATTCACGGCTAACCGGGGCTCCGTTGGGCGACTGACCACCGCAATTGGACTCAGCTCGACGACACGCATGACTGTGTGTGTGGCGGTGCGTGAAGGCCACGCGCCGACGTGTCTGGATAGATTCTTACAGTCGACATTCCCGATGTGTTGGTTCGACCTTTTCGTGCGGTAATTGACCCGAACTCCAATTTCCGTGTATTTTTCATATTTTTATTACGCGTTTTATTTACCGGTTTTGAATTATTTGTATTGAGATTTGAGTTCGAGCTATGATTGTTATTTTTGGATTGTGGCGTTGGATTTGAAGTGTGGATGAGTGGTTGTTGTAGGCCCCGAATATGCATTTGTGGTATTGGATTATAAATGGAAAGTCCGTGTTTTAAACGGAACCATGCCGGTTTTTTGTTAGATTTGTGCGAGAGTTTGATTCGGTGCGTTTAACATCTCAGGTGTCGAGATATCACTTTTGGGTGATCTTTGGGCGGTCATCGGTCAGCGAGACCCGTGTGTCTCGTAGAGCGTGTCGGGTGAGCCCGAAGAGAGTTTGGTAGCTGTTAGACCAACAGAATAGTCTGAGCGCGTTAAGCATCGTTGTGAGATCGGTTTCACGCTTCTAGCGTGGGGTTGAGGTAGGGATTCAGTACTCATCTTAATTGCGATTTTAAAATTATTTATCTATATATCATTATTTTATGCCTATGAAATAATATGAAATGTATCTTAATATTAGTAATATTTTATGAAAATATGAAATGACGCGTTGGGTGGCTCGACGCGACCATTATGAGTTTATTATTTTATTTTTATAAATATTTACACGGTAGTGTGAATGTAAATTGGATCAGACTTGAATCGGTAAAAATATTAAAAATTGGATATATTAAAATTGGTATATGTGGAGCTCCATTGTGGCGTAAATATTGGTTATCATATTGCCCCATTGTGGCATTTGCTTGTGTGGAGTCATATTTTGGCCCAACTTATAGACCCCAGTTGACTCGTTGCGGCAACTGTTACGCGGCCCCGAATGGCGCTATTTGGACGGTGATGAAGCGTCCCTGAGTGAGAGTCTCGAACCCACACATGGTTTATTTATTATTGCCCTTCATGGCACTTGATCATCAGGAGCCCTTCGTGGTATATTGTTGGGACAGTTGTGGAACCACTAGGGTCGAATCGGTGCCCCGCGCAACGAAAATGGGTCTAACCAATGGATATCGAGTATGGGTGTAATTTTAAATTATTTAATGAAATACTATATTCCATTACGAGTGTATAGAAAAAAATCGGGATTGAATCAGAGTCTGGAAGCTCCAGAACGAGAGAAAATAAAATCAGCGCGTGTAGCGCCTACCTGCGCGCGCTACAGTGACGAGCGCACTGTATGCGCTACAGTGCGCGCTACAGTACGCGTGTCACTATAGCACACAACACACTTTTTTTTTTAATTTATTGTTTCTTTCAATTGCTTTGTTTTCAAAAATAAAGCTTCAGCTCTCTGGAAAATTTCCAAAGAGCTGAAGCAATTAGGGTCTATTACCCTAATAGCTTTCGGTCTTCCCTAAACTCTTCAAAAACACCCAAAATTAATTTTTAATTTCAAAACAAATATTAACACATGTTATAGAATAAAAATCAAGTTTTTTAAAATATCAAATATTTTTACAAAAATATAAATTTATTCTAAATACACACTTGCGTAAATTTTGAATCCAATACATAAACCAAATTAGAATCCCAATAAGAAATATCTCATTAATAATTTTAGGTCACCCAAAGGTGGTCAAGTGATTTTAGAATAGTAGCCATAGCTCTAAGCTCTAATCTAGAGTTCCAAACTCTTATTAATTGTTCCATGTTCAACATGAATATCTTTGACCTAAATTATAAGCATGTTGTGTTTATACTTCTATAAGTATCCTAACACAGTTGATTAGCCTTATTTCAACATTAAGCTATGTGATCATGCATCTAATACACAAATGAACATAGCTTTGGAAAAGATAAAATATTACCTAGTAAGCTTGATGTAAGATCCAATCAACTTCTCATTGTTGAAATTGTTGGAGAACCTCCAAGGTGTGCAAACTTGACTTCAAGATCCAACCTTGTTTCCAATGCTATGAAACTTCACTTCAAGATACAATCTTGATTTCTCCTAGATGAAATATTGTAGAGACCTCACAAGCTTCTCTAAACACTTCTCTAATTTAGGCTAATCTCTCTTGCTTATGCTTATACTTGTTCTTGCACTTGTAATTAAAACCTTCCTAAAGCTTGCTATTTATAGCAAAACTTAGGCAATTTTAATTAATAAAAATTGTAATAAACTTTTAAGTGGACTTAATCCAATTTGTCCAAATATGTATAATTAGGTGTGACTAATCTCCATTGTCTCCCACTTTAATTTATCCAATTAAATCAAGCCAAGGATTTGGAAATGGATTAGTTAAATGTTTGCCACCTTGATTTAATCCAATTAAATCAAGCCAAAACCACATATTATTACATACTTACAATTACCATAATATCCTCAAACAGTAGAGATAATTATGATTTTACAATTAAGCCCTTGTGTAATTATTGAATTAATCCAATTAGGTCAAAGTAAATAATCAGTTTTATCTAATAACACTTGATTATCTTAGTTGATAATTATAATATCGAATATTATCTTTTATCAAAAATAATCGGCTACCCAAGTGCTCAATGAGTACACTTCATATTGGGACTTTTAAGTTCAGACACGTTCGTCATATAAGCCTAGCTAATATGTATGCAATTCAGCCACCTCCAAATTCGCGAAGAACACGAACGACCTTTTTGAACTATACAAATCGAAGTCATCACATATGTTTAACAATTCCTCCGTCGTAGGCTATCCGAGTTATGCTTAGGAAACATAGAATACACCATCAAGTTTCTAAGGTGCACATCTCATGTCGACATGTCCACGATTCTTTACAACTGATGTGATCCACCCTAGGTGATCAGCTTTGGCCAAAGTCTTTAAGAATCCAGACTTTACTCACATGGATACCTAAACCCCTTATGGTACATATACTTGCCGAAAGATCATATCTTGCTTCGCACTTGATTACTGAGTGCATCGGTCCACACCCAACGAACATCTAGAGGCCATACCATGAAATGTTTCTGACATACATGGCATCAAAGTGTGGAGGATCTCACACAAAATCTATGCTATCCTATAATCAAAGGATTACACATGCTACTCGACTCGAGGATATTCCTATTGATGGTGGTGTGTACTTCCAACTATTAGGAATCACCTATGAGTCATTCAGTATTCGCTTCAACGAATACCCACATGTCTATATGAGTTTCCAAAACTCATGGTACATTGGGTTAAACCATTAGAACTCCAATTCCAATATATGACATGTGCTAGTCTTCTAGGTTATAGGAATTCGACCGTATTCCAAAACCAGGACTAGGAATATTAACTTTAAGAATAGTTTACACCTAGTGTCAAGACTATTCTAAGGTCGATGTCATTCTTAGCATATCTACATCAAATTAATACGTGTAATGACAATACCATAATAAGATATGAAATGAAAAAAATGTAGTTATTTTAGTAATAAATAATAAAATATACAAATCCGATTGGCACTCCAAACACCAACTCCATCAAACTCCCACTTGCTTAGTGCCAATCGAGATGGTACCATAATCTGAACTCCTCCACATGTTTATCGAATAACTTAGGAGGTAAGGCCTTTGTAAGCGGGTCTGCTATATTGTCTTGTCTTTGAACCTTCAAGACCCTTATATTTTTTTTCGTTCAATTATCTCTCTAATTACACGATATTTCCTTTCCACGTGTTTAGACTTGGATTGCGCCCTCGACTCCTTAGCCTTCGTGATGGCTCCATTATTATCACAGTACAATGGGATCAAATCCGCAATACTAGGCACAACGCCAAGTTCTGTGATAAAATTTCTAATCCAAACAGCTTCTTTAGCAGCTTCTGAAGCTGCTATAAATTCCCCCTCAGTGGTGGAATCAGCTATTGAGCCTTGCTTTGAACAACGCCAACTAATCGCACCACTGTTAATGGTAAATGTATTCTGATGTAGATTTTTTATCATCTGGATCTCCCTGGAAGTTAGAGTCTGTATAGCCCTTAAATTGTAGCTCATCTTCTCCATATATCAGAAACTTATCCTTGGTGCCTTTAAGATATTTTAGGATATGTTTCACGGCTATCCAATGATCATTACCTGGATCAGATTGATATCGGCTGGTCACACTGACACCGAAACTGATGTCAGGTCTAATACACATACATTATGCTTCCAATACAAGAAGCATATGACAAGTTAGACATCCTAACTCTCTCTTCCTCAATTTGAGGTGTCATTTTCTTCGAAAGATGTATGTCGTATCGGAAAGGTAGATTTGCTACCTTGCAGTTGGTAAAACCGTACATTTCTAACATCTTATCTATGTACGTCGATTGTGACAACCCTATAAGCTTCATAACTCTATCTCGAAAGAGCCTTATACCTAGTAAATATGAAGCTTCACCCATATCTTTCATGGTGAAGTTCTTGTAAAGGTAGGCTTCCACACTTTGCATCATCCATATATCATTTCCTATGATAATGATGTCATCTACATACAAGACTAGGAAAACTATCATGCTCTCACTAACTTTCTTATAAACACATGGTTCTTCCTCATTTTTGATGAATCCAGATAATCTAATTATATCATCAAAACGACGATTCCAGCTTCTGGATGCCTGTTTAAGTCCATAAATAGACTTTTGGAGCTTACAAACCAAGTTTAAGTCTCACTGGATATGAAACTCTCTGGTTGTTCTATATAGATATCCTCTTCAAGGAATCCATTTAGGAAAGCGGTTTTCACATCCATTTGCCATATCTCATAGTCGTGATATGTAGCAATGGCTAAAAGAATCCTAATGGATTTTAGCATGGCTACTGGTGAAAAAGTTTCCTCATAGTCAATCCCATGACATTGGGTGTAATTTTTTGCTACCAGTCGGGCCTTAAAGGTTTCCACCTTTCCATCGGGCCCTCGTTTCCTTTTGTAAATCCATTTACAACCAATGGGTTTAACTTCTTCAGGAAGTTCAACTAAGTCCCAGACTTAATTGGCATGCATTGAATCTATTTCGAATTTCATGGCTTCTTTCCATTTTCCCGAATCGATATCCAATATCACTTCTTTGTACGTAGTGAGATCTATTTCTTGAAAGAAGAGAACATCAAGGCTCACATCAGATGTTAAAAATAGTCTCTCAAGATGCCTTGATATTCTATTCGACTTAGGTAGAACCTGTGTTGTAGATCCTTCACCTAGTTGGATCTCTGGTTCCATCTCAGGTTCCTTAATGTTGGGATCAAACCCATCAAGTTTAATCTCTCTACAATTCCAACTTTCTCTCAAAAATTGCTTTTCAAGAAAATTTACAAAGTGAACAACAAATACATTTCATTGCTCGGAATCGTAGAATTGATATCCCATGAAATTATCAGGATATCCAACGAACCTATATTTATATCATTGGGGTGCTAGTTTATCCCGCTACGCAATTCTAACGTATGCAGGACAACCCCAAATATTTAAATGCATAAGACTTGGATTTCTACCGAACCATATCTGATAGAGGGTCGTAGAAATAGCTTTCGATGGAACCCTATTAAGTATGTAGGCATCTATTTGTAAAGCGTAACCCCAAAGGTAATAAGGAAGATCTGTATAGCTCATCATTGTTCGCACCATATCCAATAAAGTACGATTTCTACTCTCAGACACTCCATTGTGTTGAGGTTTTCCTGGTGGGCTATATTGGGTAAGAAATCCATTCTCCCTTAAATAATTTCTGAATTCTTCACTCATGTATTCACCGTCTCGATCTGATTTAAGGCATTTGATGAATTTACTGGTTTGTTTTTCTATTTCGTTTCAGAATATTTTAAACTTGTCAAATGTTTCTGACTTATGTTTCATCAGATAGACATATCCATATCTAGACATGTCATCTGCGAAAGTCACAAAGTATGTGGAACCATCATGAGCGACATGATTTAATGGACCACATACATCGCTGTGTATTAACTCCAGTAAATCTCTAGCACGGTGTCCAACACCTTGAAATGAGGCATTTGTCATATTTCCTTGGATACATGACTCATAAATCGGATAAAGATCTAAAGTAAGATTTTCAATCAAACCATCTTTTACTAATTTGGATAGATATCTAACACATATGTGGCCCAATCTCATATGCTATAATTCAGTATTATTTAATTCAGACTTCCTACTTGTATTTTTCTCTATATTAAAGACATCTCTACATTTTTCCAAAACATAGTGACCGTTTGATAAAGAACATTCACATTTCAATAAATTTTCTTTATCATACAAACATAAAGTTTCATCCTTAATGTTTATTTTATATCCCTCTTTATCTAATATTGGCAGCGATATTATTTGTCTGATAAGTGAGGGAACATAATAACAGTCTGACCGGCGTGTAATCACACACGTATAACACAAGTGTTGGACAGTTATGACCAATAGCGTCACTATTTGTACAGATCATGGTATTGTTGTATAAATTAACTATGTGACAAAGGAGATTGCACTCTTATCATTTGTGATTAGATCACCTAGATATATAAATGATAGGAGGTCCCTATGATTTGTTCCTGGTTTGAGAATGATATGAGACAGTATCAGTCCATTAAGGATAAATCATTAAATATCCCCAGTTAGAGTATTATCGAGATTGGACATCGATAAATATGTAAAAGACTAGTATTACACTTGTGCGCGTTGTGAGGGCACAACGGTATAGTTCTCATATATTTGGGTATATGATACTCATGCAAGTGTAATAGGAGGTTGTGTTTTACCGATGGTACGGGAAACAGCTTCGCTCTGGATAGACCCCCTCGGAATTCCATTGGTAGTATGACTATGTGTCTATGGAAGTCCGAAATCAGGGTAGGTGTATTTGGTCTTAACCTGAGACTTGCACCGCTAATACTTGCGACAATCAATATACTTTGGTTCTGTGTACGCCTATGCTGGGTATATTGAGAATCGTAGTGTGTTGGGTGTGATGTCAAGACGGAAGTGTCACTCCAGTCATATGGAGATGATGGTCACGTAGGATACGGTACTAGTACTCTTAAGTACTGCAGTCATTGGGATAAAATGACAAGGTCATGTTTATCCGATTATAGAGACTAGTTACCAGACATCCGACATTTGCTTCGTACGGGGCAGACACAATTCCAGCCTCAGGCCTAGCACGTGATCATCCGATACTGGACAGAAATACACAATACTATGTATACTACGCCTGATATAGATCCTTTATTCCTGTAAGGATATTTCTGGAGAATTGGGTAGGCATGGCACTTTGCTAGAAGCCAACCTTGTCTTGTAAATCGGTACAAACGTAGTACGAGGTACTTACGTGTTCAGATAGTCCGACGACCGACTTTACTGCGAACATATCCGAGGATCTCATGGGTCGCTTCCTGAAGATTCACCGATGACGTATGACTCGCACTCTAAATTAATCTGGGATTAATTAGAAGAGAGAGAAAATTAATCTGGGATTAATTACGGAGATATTTTATCTGGGATAAAATATCAATAAAAGAGAGAGAACGATTAATTTGGAATTAATCGATAAATTAATATATTTGATATATTAAATGAAATTGGATTTCGACGCGGAATTAAAATTAGATTTTAATTCGGGTGAACGAATTAATTTAGAATTAATTCGTTAACGACATGAATAGTGATTTCGCTAGGCGTAATCATTTAATTACGACGCAAGGGAAATTCGTTAATTTGGAATTAGCGAACCCGAGTATGAGATTATTTGCGAGCGCATTCGTATTTCGAATTCGAGTGCGGAACGCAAGTCAAATCAAGCGTCAAATCATTAGTCACATCAAGCGTCAAATCACATGTCACTTTGAGTGATGTGACAATTGATTGATTGATTGATGTGAGTTAATGTGAATTGATGGAGGTTGATTGGCTTTAAATGTTTGACTTTTTGAAAGCCAAATTCATGGTAAATGAATTTGAAATTCAAATTAGTGTATTAGATACACTTTAGCCATCAACCAAACTCATCTCTCTCTCACTTCTTCTCTTTTCTCTCCACACGCCCAATGGGCTGAAAAACCTTCTGGTTTTCTGTCAAAAACCGAGAGCCATAGGGAAGCTTAGAGTCGCGATTTTGTGGCAAAATCGGGAGTGCTAGTACACTACGAATTCATGCAAAGGTGATTGGGAAGTCTACCCATGAGCTTGGAATCGTTTGACAAAGCTTGGAGCTTGACAAATGAGCTCAAAAACCAACCATGGAGGACGCCAAAACAGAAGCTCACTGCCGAGGAACAGAGGGTAGAATATTGAAGTTTTTTTACCTCCCGCGTCGCTCAACCGATCGATGTAAGTATTTCGCAACTTCATCGTTGTTATTCACACATGTTTATATGCTTTTGATTCGATCCTTGGGACCGTAGAACTCCAACAGCAAGCGCACGTATCGTTCAAGTAGTATAAAAGTATCGATCCCACGAGGACTTAAAACGTTTTGTTATTAATTTATAAAGTTAAATATTTACAAGTATCTAATAGATTGGTTGTTTGATTGAGTGGTGACTTTAAAACTTAAAACAAGTAAATAAAATTGCTTGAAAGTAGATTGAAGAGAATTCAAATTTATAAAACTATCCAGGGTTGTGAATCATTCCAATAGCTTTTTAAAAGATGAAGTGGTTATTTTACATTTGTGTAATATATTGGTTTATTAACCTGGAACACAAAATTATGTAAAAGCCTCTTCCGATGGTCAAATACAAATACACAGTATAACCCAATTAATCATATTCCTATGTTAACCAAGTTATCTGAATTCATTAAGATTAAGTTCCAATTATGGCTACCCCGCCCGACAGGTATATTCCTATCCTATAAGGAAATCTATTAAAGGGTTATCTATCCTCAATGAAGATCGTGGGCTATTAAGTCTAAGGTCTTAAACCTAAAATCCATTTTTCAAGTTCATTTTAAGTTTACCGAATCAATATTATTAATGGCCAGTTAACAAGATGCATTAAGACTAAGACTCAATAAATAAACCTTTATATTACCCAAACCGTAATTTAACCCCTTATAAACCGGTGATATTGGACTGCATCACAACCCCAGATAACTGGCTTAGTTACGACACATATTTACGGGTAGTAAAAACTTAAATAAAATAAAAGACATAAAGTAAAATGCTGAAAATTAAATACGGAAAAGTAAATTACTGAAAGTAAATTGATGAAAAGTAAATGCTGAAAGTAAATTGCTGAAAAGTAAATAAAGTAAAAGTACAATAAAAGAAAATGTTGAGGTAAAATGATCCACTTTTATTACTTCTATTTTAGATATCTCCTTTAAGATATCTCCCTTAATATAATATATTAACTTTGCATGATTGACCGGCGTAAACACACACGTATAACGCAAGCGCACGTATCGTTCAAGTAGTATAAAAATATCGATCCCACGAGGACTTAATTCCTACTGTTGTTATTAATTATTGATACTATTTATTTACAGGTATCTAATTATAGGGAGAATGGAATTGATTGTTTTTGGTTGGTTGAATGTGGATTTGCTAATTAAAATAAAAACAGACTCAAAAGAAAATACTAAGGAAAATAAAAGAAAAGACTCAAGAAAAGGTTCAATTTGTATAACCCAATTGAACCATATGTCTATGTCAACCAAATTACCTGGATTCTTTAAGATTAATTTCCAATTATGGCTACCACTGCCCGACAGGTATATGTCTATCATGTAAGGAAATCTATTAAAGGGTTATCTATCCTCAAGGAAGATCGTGGGCTATTGAATCTAAGGCTGAAACCTAAAATCCCTATGTCTAGTTCATTTTAAGTTTACCACATCAATCTTATTGGTGATCAGACAACAAGAAGCATTAAGCTTAAGACTCAATAAACAAACTAAAGAATTACCTATAAAAAGAAAATCAATTATTAGGTGTGCATATTGTGTTTCATCACTTCCCTAGAATAAAATAAAATGCTGGGGGTTAGAGGATCCACATTTAATATTTCTTATCTAGGAATCTCACTTATTATAAAATATAAATTATTTTATGTTCTACTTTCTCAGGAATTAATAATGTTAAACATTTAAAACCAGCCATATAGGCGGTAATCCATTTAGTCCAATTACACCAGCCATATAGGCGGTAATTACCTGTCACATAAAGACCAGCCATATAGGCGGTAAAGTAATTTATATTTAGACCGACCATATAGGCGGTAATAAAGTCTGCCATTAATTAATCTGGTTAAATTATAATTTATAAATTATAATTAAGTGAGATTTACCTAGATAATTATATTAAATGTTTCACCTTTTACTCCAGCGGTAAATTAACTACTGAACATAAAAAAAGAAAAAGAAAAGTAAATAATTTTTTTTTACAAAAAGTAAAAGTGCATAATTAAAAATACTAAAAGAAAAAATGCTAAATTTAAATTACAAAAACTTAAACACACAAGATGCAATCCATAGAGTTCTTACAAAACTCAAGGAAGACATGCTTTGAATTCTGAAATCGAGCTGAATTTATAGGAGTCAGTAGGGGGTTGGCGTCGCGACGCCAAGCTCGCGTCGCGATGCTGGACATTGTCGACGTGGTAGCTTCTGGTTCGTCGGCTTCAGATTCTGGATAAGGTGATAAGGTGACACGTGGAAAGGTGGTTGGAGCTCAATTATTATGACACGTGGCTGCTTCTAATTCGTCGGCTCAGATTCTTATCCGCCACGTGTCGATTTCGGATACATTTGTCAATAATTGATGCTGACGTGGCGACACGTGGCGAGAGTGACTGTCGGCACCATAGAATTGCGACACGTGGCACGCTATGATTGGTTGATGATGACGTGGCAATGATGTGGAACTTTGACTCGGTCAATCGGTGATGTGGATGATGACGTGGCAGACACGTGGAGTGACACGTGGCGATGACAACTGTCGGCATCGTAAGATGATGACACATGGCACGGCGCACGTTAGCAGATCGGCTGTAATGGTGACACGTGGCACGACGCACGTTAGCAAAGTCAAATTTCCTTAGATTCTGACTTGTGGACCCGGTGCACGTTAGCATGTCTTGGTGCATGTTAGGCGTCACGACGCCATAGGCTTGCGCGTCGCGACGCGACAAATTACCAAAATTCCATTTTTGTCCAATTTTCACTGTTTTGGTTCCAAATCACCTCCAGAATGTCCTGAACTTTATTTATCTACAAAATAACACAAAACACATCAAAATATTCACAAAACTCAAGAAACTATACAAAATATTAGGTTAAATGAGTGGGAAATAGTGATATAATTACCACTCATCACACCCTCAAACCTAACATTTTGCTAGTCCTCGAGCAAAACATAGAATAAAATAAAATTTAACTAAGCCACTTTCGTAGGGATCACGGTTGCATTTAGCGTATGCAACAAGCTTTTAAACCCCTAGGTGTCCCTAGTGGACGAGTTGTAGTCTCGTGAGGGTTTACAACAATGATACCCACAAACATTTTACAAAAGTAAAAATGTAGTAAAAACTAATGCACACAAAAGCAAAAAAAAGACAAGCGAAAAGAGAATAAAGAAGTTAGTGAGTAATCAGGTGAAACTTCTACTCCAAGTTACTAGTTGTTTTCTATCTTTCTAAATTACTGAATAAGTAAATTCCCTGATTATATTTATCATTCTCCATATACACGACCAACAAAATATTAAACAACTCATTTTTGCCCACAACAGTCATAAGTGCAGTTGATAAGAGAGTAATATTTTTGTCCTAAAGTTTTATTAGAATTCAATCCTTTTTACAGCAATGGAATAATTTTTCTGATTTTTTTATTTGATTTTCGATTTTTTTTTTATTTATATACAATATCTTCCATCTATGTAACGAGTGTTGGGTCGGTGACTCCCAAACCAGTTGGCTTTAAGGCACTAGGTGTTAAAACACCCTTACAGACTTAATAACTCGGATCTCAGACGTTTTTTTTTTTTTTTACTCCATCACTTTTTGAGATGCTTCCTCCAATTAAACTAGAGCACTGAATATTACAAACTTTTCAATTTTAGCTCATGTCCGTATGTTACTATGCATGTTGATAATATCTGCTAACTAAGCATATGGAGATCCATTTTAGTCAGTTTTATGGAGAATTTACAAATTAAATAATTTAAAATGAAATAAACAAAAATAACTTGTTTCAAAAATAGGTTTGAGATACGTCTCAGTAGTGGAAATTCCTTACTCAGCTATCTCTTACCAATTTCACCTTTTTAGTTAAAATAAAAACACAAAAACGCAAAATAATTTTGTAATTTTTGAAAATTTTTCAATTTTTTTTTCGAAAAATTTTGGACTAAAAATAAAAACAACACACAAATTAAAAACAAGGTACTGATCAACTAATTCCCTCCCCCAAACCTAAATGAGACATTGTCCCCAATATCTTAAACAGTAGAAGAATAGTTTAGAAGATAATACCTGGTTAGCTGAAATTCTACAGGAAATTAAAGGTTAAGATCCAGATTAATCCGACGCCTCTTACCACGATCGTCCTCGGACCAATTTATCTTTGAAAGGATAGGGTCAACTTGTGGTTCATAGGCTAAGATTTGGTCAATTAGATCCGGAGCAGTTCTGGCAGTAAAAAGGAGTTATTTTAAAGGTTTTGATACGAACCCATTTCTCCGGGCATCATCAAGAAACACACAAATAAAATCATAAAATCCATCAACGTTGTATAGTACAAGCGGTTTCTGGTGTATGTTCAGGTTCACCCAAGATAACACTATAAAAATTTCCTCCAATGTGCCCAAGCCACTTGGCAAAGCAATAAAAGCATCAACACAGTTAATCATTTCTACCAGTCGTTCAGACATACCTGGCACAATAAGTTCCTCTCTGTTTGATGGTTCAATAAGATTTGCCTCTGCCAAGGGTTTTGGGATGATTCCCAAAACGTGACTGCCTCCTTCCTGTATGGCCTTTGACACGATCCCCATTAGTCCAAGATTGCCTTCGCCATATACTAAGTACATATTCCATGCAGCTAAGACTCTACCCAATTCCTGTGCTGCTTCTACGTATTATGGCTTAGTACCAACACTAGTATCGCAAAACACATAGATGTTTTCAACTCGTCTTCTTGAAGTGGCTTCCATGTTTTACTCTGGATGTCTTCAAAAGTGCAATGATGAGTTGAATTTATAATACCTGAAAATGGTGAGTAATAATAGCACTAGTATATTCCAAAGGACGATTGTTAGCTAAACAACAAAAGAAATCGTGAAATGTCAAAAAGTCTGGATCCTGTCTACGAAAATAAAGATAATTACAACAGAAAAGCAAATCCAAGCATTAATTAAGGTAACGGAATTGTGTATGCAATACGCCACTCGTTTGGTATATAAATCCATTAGGAGGCGTCTCAAGATTTCATTTCTTACTTAGCCATCGCTAATGAATTGGCTCTCATCTTTGTGATTGCCAAACACCATTCCTTCTGTCTTAAAATGCTATGTTTGTGCTTTTCCCTACAAAAATAACACACAAAATTAAAAATTCTACAACATGTATACACAAAATATGAAAACAGAAATTACAACAAAGTGCATGGGTTGCCTCCCTGCTAGCACTAAATTTTTCGTCTTCAGCCAGACGTGACTGAAATCCATATGTCAAGGAGGTTTCAGCGTCGTTTTGGATGTCCGATTAAAGACAATCCCATGAGCGTTGCTTTTGAAGGGTCTCTTCCAACGGTAAATGGGCAAAAAATATTTTGTCCCATTCAGTGTTTGTGCCATCTTTTTAACCTTTGTTGCTCCAGTGGTTCCTGAAAAGAAATAAATAAAATCAGGAGGTCTTGTATGGTGCTTGACCTTGAATTAATGTTCCATTCTATCAAGCTTCTGGGTGATATCTTTGAATTGTACTCCCCAAAACAGTGATGTTTCGCCTGAATGCTCTGGATCTTTAATAAGTTCAGACATTTGCTCCTCCATTTTCTCTGCTTCTTGCTCCACCTTTTCTTCACAGATGTATTTTAGGATTTTCGCGTTCTGTTCTTCACCTGTCATCTGTGAAGTGCATGCTCCATAAGTGTCTGCCTGAGGATGTAAAGATGTTTCTGACATTAGGTGTCCATCCTCTAATACGACTGGAATGGATGGTTCATGTAGATCTTCATCAAACATCATGGTAAAGCATGCTCCAAGATCTTTATTTTGAGGATTGAAAGTTTGATTCTCCGTTGTTGGTGCGGTTGGTACAAATAGATAAGCTTCACCCTCGTCAGAATCTGAATAATAAAAGTCAAATAGAGATTTCGCTGGTTGGGGCTCCTGAACTGATACCTCTGGTTGTTGATACTGCTCAGCCTCATCCTATGTTGAAGTGTCATTGTGAAATGATTGGTACTCGAAGGCTTCATCAATGTCATCTGAAACTGGTTCTTGAGGTATGTAGTTCTGGTTTTCTGTGACTTGTCTCATTTGATCTGTCATCCTCTGAATAGATGTTGATTGTCTCTGAATACTTTTGAGTTGATTCTGATATGTTTCAAGCATTGTATCCAACTTTTCGTCTTGTTTCTTGAATAAATCTTTGAACATGTCAACCAATTGTTCTTCCTTTGATGGTTCTTGTTCTTGATGAAGATCATTGTAGGTGGGTGGTGGATAAGATGGAAAATGTGGTTCTGTGAAATGTGATTGCTCTTCATACCATGAAGGATCTTGATAGCTCTGCCTCCCTTGATGGTAGTTGTATTCGCAATAATCTATAGGGTGGTTACCATTACATATGTCACATCTCCCCATTGCATTCTGATGAGCAAATGTAGTGTCGCTTGGTTCTGGCATCTAGTGATAATCGTTGGGCTGGACAACAGGCCTCAGAAAACCGGACTGTTGCTCCCAGATTTGGGGTGTATCTTCTAGTAAAGCTCGTGATCTCTCAATCTCCCAATAATGTTCCATTTTTCAATCACCTGAAAACAAAAGAAAGAAATAAAAATTACAGATAAAAATAAAGAAAATTAGATACAAGTAAATTAGATAGCTTCAAAATTAATAACTCAAGAAAAATAAGTCCCCGGCAACGGCGCCAAAAACTTGACCGGCGTAAACACACACGTATTACGCAAGCGCACGTATCGTTCAAGTAGTATAAAAATATTGATCCCACTAGGACTTAATTCCTACTGTTGTTATTAATTATTGATACTATATATTTACAGGTATCTAATTATAGGGAGAATGAAATTGATTGTTTTTGGTTGATTGAATGTGGATTTGCTAATTAAAATAAAAACAGACTCAAAAGAAAATACTAAGGAAAATAAAATAAAAGATTCAAGGATCTAGGGTCGTGACTCCACACAATATTAATATAAAGATGAATTGATTCTCTTATCTATGTGTAATAAATCAGTTTGCTAATCTGGAATACAAAATTATGCAAAAACATCTGTCGATGGTCAAACGCAAATACCCAGTATAACCCAATTGAACCATATGTCTATGTCAACCAAATTACCTGGATTCTTTAAGATTAAGTTCCAATTATGGCTACCCCTGCCCAATAGGTATATGTCTATCTTGTAAGGAAATCTATTAAAGGGTTATCTATCCTCAAGGAAGATCGTGGGCTATTGAATCTAAGGCTGAAACCTAAAATCCCTATGTCTAGTTCATTTTAAGTTTACCACATCAATCTTATTGGTGATCAGACAACAAGAAGCATTAAACTTAAGACTCAATAAACAAACTAAAGAATTACCTATAAAAAGAAAATCAATTATTAAGTGTGAATATTGTGTTTCATCACTTCCCTAGAAAAAATAAAATGCCGGGGTTAGAGGATCCACATTTAATATTTCTTATCTAGGAATCTCACTTATTATAAAATATAAATTATTTTATGTTCTGCTTTCTCAAGAATTAATAATGTTAAACATTTAAAACCAGCCATATAGGCGGTAATCCATTTAGTCCAATTACACCAGCCATATAGGCGGTAATTATCTGTCACATAAAGACCAGCCATATAGGCGGTAAAATAATTTATATTTAGACCGACCATATAGGCGGTAATAAAGTCTGCCATTAATTAATCTGGTTAAATTATAATTTATAAATTATAATTAAGTGAGATTTACCTAGATAATTATATTAAATGTTTCACCTTTTACCCCAACGATAAATTAACTACTGAACATAAAAAAAGAAAAAGAAAAGTAAATAAAATTTTATTACAAAAAGTAAAAGTGCATAATTAAAAATACTAAAAGAAAAAATGCTAAATTTAAATTACAAAAACTTAAACACACAAGATGCAATCCATAGAGTCCTTACAAAACTCAAGGAAGGTATGCTTTGAATTCTGAAATCGAGCTGAATTTATAGGCGTCAGTAGATGGTTGGCGTCGCGACGCCAAGCTCGCGTCGCGACGCTGGACATTGTCGACGTGGCAGCTTCTGGTTCGTCGACTTCAGATTCTGGATAAGGTGATAAGGTGACACGTGGAAAGGTGGTTGGAGCTCAATTATTGTGACACGTGGCGGCTTCTGATTCGTCGGCTCAGATTCTTATCCGCCACGTGTCGATTTCGGATACGTTTGTCAATAATTGATGCTGACGTGGCGCTGACATGGTGCTGATGTGGCGACACGTGGCGAGAGTGACTGTCGGTACCATAGAATTGCGACACGTGGCACGCTGTGATTGGTTGATGATGACGTGGCAATGATGTGGCACTTTGACTCGTTCAATCGGTGATGTGGATGATGATGTGGTAGACACGTGGAGTGACACATGGTGACACATGGCGATGGCGACAGTCGGCACCGTAGGATGATGACACATGGCACGACGCACGTTAGCAGATCGACTGTGATGGTGACACGTGGCACGACACACGTTAGCAAAGTCAAATTTCCTCAGATTCTGACTTGTGGACCCGGCGCACGTTAGCATGTCTTGGTGCATGTTAATCGTCGCGACGCGAAAATTACTAAAATGCCATTTTTGTCCAATTTTCACTGTTTTGGTTCCAAATCACCTCCAGAATGTCCTGAATTTTATTTATCTACAAAATAACACAAAACACATCAAAATATTCACAAAACTCAAGAAACTATACAAAATATTAGGTTAAATGGGTGGGAAATAGTGATATAATTACCACTCATAAATGATAATTACCAACCAGCCATATAAGCGGTTTCTAGATTAAGTCAAATTAATAATTAATTACCAACCGACCAATCAGGCGGTATCCATTTTAGTCAGGTTAAAACCAATTTAAATAATTATCAACCGATCAATATGGCGGTATCCTCGTTAAGTCAGGTTTTAACTAGTTAATATATTATAATTAAGGGAGATTAATCTAAATATTAGTAATAAAAGTTTTACCTTTTACCCCAGCAAGGGGGAGTTACCTCATCATTACTGAAAAGTAAAAACTGAAAAAGTAAAGAAAGGAAAGTACTGTGCGTAAAAGTAAATTACGGAAAGTAAAAATTGAAAAGTAAAGAAATGAAAGTGCGAAAGCTGAAATTAATTACTGAAAGCTGTAAATAAACAAACAAGATACAATCTTCTTAGTATTCTTAAGGAATTCTTTAGAAGAAAGTATGAATTTATAAATGAAATGGCTTGGTATTTATAGGCAAAATTTTACCTCCATCAAATCATCCAGCAAATCCATTATTAATTGCTCCATTAATTGCTCCACCAAATCCATTATTAATTGCTATCATGTTTGGTGTGAGCTTGACTATTTTTATTATTTATTTATTTATTTATTTTTTTGTTTTGAAAATGACTTTAATAATTACGCATAACACACTTCTGGATGTTTCATCAATTTCGGTCATGAAATCTTCGGAATTCGAAATTATTTTATTCTTCAAAGTTGTAGATATTTAAGTTTTCTTTAATCTGGAATGTGAATCAGCTCAATCCGATATCGGAATAAAAAGTTATGCTGAAAATTTGACAGTTGTATAAAACTGGAATTTCCAAAACTGCACTTCATTAGAACGCCCTTTCAAGTTTCCAATCTCCAAAATTAATATGTCAAGTCCAATTTTTACCCTTATTTGACCCATATTTCGTCCTAAATGATTTCATTGAGTCCCAATATTATTTTATCTGCAAAATAAACTAAAACATATCAAAACATTCATCAAACCCGAGAAACTAAACAAAATATTAAGTAAAAGGGGCGGTAAATATTGATATATTTCCCGCTCATCACAATCATGCAAATCTAATTTACATCCATTTGAGAGATCTAGAACAACTGTTCCTATGGCCTTGACATCCAATGTCTCGCCATTGCCAACTCTAAGCTGGATCTCCCATTTATTCAGCCTTCTTTTAACCCTCATTTCCTACAGGGAATTACAAATATGAATAGGACTGCCAGTGTCTAACACCCATCCACTATTTGCATCTAAGGCTAATAAGATGTCAATAATTGGAAAAATACAAAGCATACCTGAGGGTCATACTTTTCCTTTAAGCTCTGGACAGTCATTCTTCCAGTGTCCAGATTTCTTGCATTATAGACATTGATCACGAGCTACTTTCTGTTTTATGCCTTTGCGCTTCTTGGAGTTCTTCTTTGATATCTTCATCTTCCCCATCAAGATTTTCTTTGACTTCCCAAAAGTCTTTGAAGAGCCAGCTCCACCGTGGAGATACAGTGTGGGGTTGCCTTTCTTCAAATCTTGCTACGCCGTATGTAGCATGTTATGAAGTTCTTCGTATGTGGCTTGCATCGAATGCTTATGGAAATTTAATACAAAGCCTGTTGGATAATATGACCCATAGCGTCACTATTTGTACAGATCATAGTGTTGTTGTACAAATTAACTATGTGACAAGGAAATTGCACTCTCATCATTTGTGATTAGATCACCTTAGATATATAAATGAAGAGAGGTCCCTATGATTAGTTCCTGGATTGAGAATGATATGAGACAGTATCAGTCCACGAAGGATTAATCATTAAATATCCCTAGCCGGAGTATTATCGAGACTGGACATCGATAATGCGGAATAGGCTAGTATTGCACTTGTGCGCGTTGTGAGGGCACAACGGCATAGTTCTCAAATATATAAGTATTGGATACTTATGCAAGTGCGATAGGAGGTTGTTTTTCACCGATGGTACGGGAAACAGCTTCGCTCTGGATAGACCCCTCGGAATCCCATTGGTATTATGACTATGTGTCTATGGGAGTCCGACATCAGGGTAGGTGTGTATGGTCTTAACCTGAGACTTGCACCGCTAATGCTTACGACAATCAATATACTTTAGTTGAGGTCGTCCAGGACTCTAACCGGTTCTGTGTACGCCAATGCTGGGTATATTGAGATCGTAGAGTATTGGGTGTGATGTCAAGACGGAAGTATCACTCCAGTCATAGTGGAGATGATGTCACGCAGGATACGGTATTAGTGCTCTTAAGTGCTGGCCGGCCATCGGGATATTATGACAAGGTCATGTATATCCGATTATAGAGACTAGTTACCAGACATCCGATATGTGCTTCGGACGGGGCAGACACTTATCCAGCCCCAGCCCTAGCACGTGACTATCCGATACTGGGCCGATATACACGATACTTGGTATACTACGCCTGATATAGATCTTAAATATTCTTAGATGAATATGACCGAGAATTGGATAGACTTCGTGCTTTGCTAGAAGCCGATCTTGTCTCGTAAATCGGTAGAACGTAGTACTTGGTACGTACGTGATTCGGATACTCTCGACGACCGTATTTACTGCCGAATTATCCGGGGATCTCATGGGTCGCTTCCCGATAATGCACCGATGACGCATAACTCGCACTCATTAATAATCTGGGATTATATAAAAGAAAGAGAAAATTAATCTAGGATTAATTACGGAGATATTTTATCTGGGATAAAATATCGTCTAAAAGAGAGAGAATGATTAATTTGGAATAATCGGTAAATTAATATATTGGATATATTAAACGAAATTAGAATTTCGACGCGGAATTAAAATTAGATTTTAATTCGGGCAAACGAATTAATTTAGAATTAATTCGTTAGCGATGTGAATAGTGAATTCGCTAGGCGTAATCATTTAATTACGACGCAACGGAAAATTCGCTAATTAGGAATTAGCGAACTCGAGCCCGAGAGTGATTGCGAGCGCATTCGTATTTCGAATTCGATGCGGCACGCAAGTCACATCAAGCGTCAAATCATTCGTCAATCAAGCGTCAATCAAATGTCACTTTGAGTGATGTGACACTTATCACTTGATTGAATGAAAGATGTGACTAGATGTGAGTTAGTGGAGTGGTTGGAATGTTTGGTAAATGAATTGATTTTAGAAATCAATTAAATGATTTACACTATTTGACTTTTGGAAAATTAATTGGTAAATCATTAATATATTTTGGAAAATATATAAACCAAACATTTTACACTTTTTCTAATCTAACTAACACAATTTCTCCTCCAATTCTTCTCTCTTCTCACGCCCAAAAGGGCTTTTTTTTCTTCTTCACAGCTCACTGCCGTGAGCTTCAGGGAGCAATGAGTGAGTTTTTGTGGCAAAAAATCAAGTGCTAGCACACTTACGGGACTTGCGAAGGTGTTAGGGAGGTTCACCCATGAGGCGGGATCCATTCGACGAAGTTTGGAGCTTCAAAGTTGGATCCAAAACTGCCCAACCAGTGAGCAAATCTGCACAGCTTGGGCGTGAATGGCAGTAAGCAAAGTGGCTTTTATTTTCGTCTTCAAATCGTCTCAACCGATCGATGTGAGTATATCCGCAACTTCGTCGATATGTATTCGCAATGTTTTTCATGCTTATAATCGATCCGGGACCTTAATAGAAACCAACAATGGCATCAAGAGCCTAGGTTTGAGCATGAAAATTTTAGGGCTTAAAATTTGGGCAAATTGAATTGAGCATGATTTTGTGAAATTGGATTGATGAATATGCTTAAATGTGTTTGTATTGAAAGTTGATTGGATCCATTTCATAAAATTGATTTGGAATAATTTTTCCCTCCAAAATGTTATGTTGGCCGAATGTTATTGGGTATTTTGGAAATCTTGATTTTTGATTTTGATTCATTGATGAGTTAGAATCATGTAGGATGATGTTAATTTGAAAGCTAATTGGATTGGATTTTGAATTGAACATAAATCCCCAAATTAATCATGTTGGCCGAATTGGACATTGCCCTATAATGTCTTGGTATTTTGATTTTTGAACATTGATGTATTGGAAATCATTTAGGATGGTGATTTGATGTCGATTGTGGGTTCGATTGGATTGAAACCAAATCGGACACAAAATCCCTCCTTGGCCGAGACTTAAAAGCATGTAATGGGTTTGATTTTTTCATTTATGTGTTGGACATGTGATGATGATAATGAGCATGATTAATTGGACTAATTTCATGTTTTGGAAATATTGATTTGGGTGATTAATCATGTAATGCACTTTAGGTAATTAAATTGTGGAATTGGATTCATGTAATTTAGTTATTTAGGCCTTAAATTGGATTTGGGCTTATTATGTTGTAAATGGGCTTATTGGGCTTTGTTGTACAAAGTTGGATTTAGGCCAAATGGATTGGATCCAATTGGGCCCAAAGCCACTTCCGTTAAGCCCAAATACAACTTATAAACCTTTAAAGTTTAATTGGGCCTAATGGGCCTAAATTGATTTCTGGGCTTATGGGGTTACTCCTTGATTGGGCTTTGGTTGCCGAAGCCCACGCCTTAAAGAAATTAATTAAAGCCCATTAGACTTGAATTGAATTGACGTTGGACGTTAATCGGGCTTTGAGTCCCGACGCGATTAAATTTGGAATTTAAGTCGAAAAGGTTTATTAAATAAAGTGTAATATTTAATTTGGAATTGAATAGTGAATTAGTATTAAATACATGTTAAATTGGATTTAATTATGTAGTTTAATTTAATTCAAGAATTGTACTTTGAGTACTTATTCGCAAAAACGAGTTTGACTCAACCAAAATCAAATCGTTGTTTGAACATTGGATGATCACATAATTATCAGATTAATTAATTTGATTAGATTATTGATAACATGCTTATGTGTGAATACATGGTTGTGATGAATGAATAATGTATATCGGATGGATATTAGTCGGGTGGGGCAATTTTGGAAATTGTTGTAATAAATTCGATTTATTAAATTGGACCTGCGTGTCCAGCCTTATCACCTTTATTCTCTTTGTATTCTCTTCTCACCTATTCCCCTCAATGTAAATGAGGTTTCTTTAGAAGTGTAGTGTAACGGGTAGAAGTAATACAAGTGCTAGCTTGAGTGAGAAAGGGAGAGATTTGATCTAGGATCAATGTGTTAAGTATCCATCCGCATATCATTATTATTTATTTTCATACTCGCTTTATTATGTATTTAGAATGCATGTTTAAGGGTGTATGATGATGAGACCTTAACAAAGATAATGAAATTGGTAGCCAATTTGCACGCGAAAAGCCCTCATCAAATATCATGCGTCTTTTCCTTCCATTGAGTGATTCTTACTCAAGATCCGAGATTGGCATGGGTTGTTGGCCAAAGTCAAGCCCTTGTCCGTCGAAGATGTGTTTGAATCACGAAGCTTTGTTCCATATTGGTGTCTTGTCCAAGTTGTGGTTTGTTGGCCAAAGTCAAGACCACTTCTTGTCCATCGACATTGATTACGAAGCTTCCATGGTCAATGGGTCCGCGCTTGACTGGGATCATTAGGTTTGTTGTGCCAAAGCCAAGGCCTAGTTGATTCAGAGGAAAAAGGTTAGGGTATATATTGGATATATAGGCATATATAGGATATATGTTTAGGACTTGGATGTCCACCTACTGGATCTAGGAATTGGATTAGATCCAATTGATCTTAGAGATCTACCTAGTTAATTATCATACAATTTGTTGGCCAAAGTCAAGATTGTGTGATATTTAACGGGATCCTAGCCCACTAGGAAACACGGTTTCCCGAGTACTCGACAGAGGGTTAGAGGCTCGCCGAAAAATAGTGGGAGGCAAGAATTGAATTTGCAATATTCGTTCAATTACTCGCCATACGCGCTCAAACAAATATCACTCGTCATATATTAAAAGTATTAGTTGGACTAATATTTAATGTTGTTTTAATAAACAGTTGGACTGTATTATAGTTGATTATATATAATTGGATTATATTAATCAATATATTTGAATTAATTAATTTCAGCTTACAGTTGATTTTATAATTGGATTATAGTAATCAATGTAATTGAGGTTAATTAATTGGGATTATATTTGATTATATAGTTGGACTATTATAATCATTATAATATATATAGTACCACTAATCGTTGATTAAATAGTTGGACTATTGTAATCAAGATAAAATTGAAAAGTTGAATATTTAAAATATAATCTGGGATTAAAATATTTTAAATGATTTAATTTTCAAATTGGGAATAAATAATAGGTTACTTTATTTGATAAAATAACTTATTATACCTTAAGCCCAAAATTAAGCAAAATAAGTAGAGCATAAAATCTTTGGAAGATTTATGTGATGATGACTTTAGTGCTTAATTTAATATACTTGTCAAAAATCTATGTTTAGATTTAATAAGTATTAAAATTGCAATAAATAATTCTTGGAGAATTAATTGACTAATCTAGAGGAGAAAAGTCAAAGTTTTCAATTGGGCATGTAGCACGAGGTGCACATCGTTTCAATATTCTAAAAACCCAAGGCTTGGCCTAAGGTTCCTGAAATATTGAAAATGATAATTGACATATCCCAAAGTGACTACCGTTTGGATATGGCAGACACGAAGGAATTAAAGAAAGGGCAAAGCTCTTACTTTAAAAATGATTGTCAAAGTTATGTTCACAACTAGTATTGAAATTAGATTTTAAATACTTAGTGTGGTACATAAAATATATGTATTGATGTTCAGAATCTGCTTTGAGCAGGATACTGACTTCAAGCTGAGATTACTCTGCGAATCGGAAACGGGACGAAAGTCGCTGTTTCGACCGTAGATACCTAAGTTTAGGAACTACCCTTCGGGTGTGTACTTAAATTAGGAACTGTTATAATGTAACTAGTTTGACTAGAGACATTATCTCTATATCAGTGTTTAATCCATTGTGGATAAACCTTTATATTCTAGAACACTAAGTGTTTCATTATATAAAGATGATACTGAGATAAACACATTAGATGTGAATAACAGAATTTATATTTTGAATATAATTAAAATCTCAAACATATAAAATGACAAATAAATAGCTCAAATTGATTTGATCAATAGAGACTTATTTGTGGCATTGTTGTCTGGGACACAATTAAACAAGATTCGTATATCCACACTTTTGAAGAGTGGGTACTAGGACTGATTTGACTATTCAAATAAAGTCTACGAATCTAGTTTATTAGGTAAAGTACCTAAAACACTATTTACTTGGTAATAGTGTAAGTGCCACCGATCTGTTAGCCCTATTCATGGTGAAGAAAGTGGGCCCATATCTAGCTAGGCTAGATGTGAACATGAATATTTCGTGACCTTAACGGATGTGGCATCACGTTATGGTTATGTGTTTCTTTTGAAGAACACAGATCGGAAACTATTAGGGTTTCGACACGAAGTAGATTAACAGATCGGCTATAGTATTATACCGTCACGGTAAGACCGTAATGGAAAATACTTAAGCAGTAAGTTTCAAACATACATGAAAGAGTATAGTATTCTTTCAGATGAGGACTCCTCCCGAGACACGTCAGTTAGACGGTGTGTCCGAACGAAAACCGAATTTTGTTGGACATGATAAGGTTTATCACGAGTCGCTCTGAGCTATCATTTCCTTCAACAAGATATATATTAACAGTGCAAAACTTATTTATAATAAGGTTCCATATAAATCTGTTTGACAGATATCATATAGGATATGAACAGGAAAGAAACAGGGTTTCTCATTCCTAATAATTTGGGTATGCCGGCATAACGTTTGGATGATACCAAACTAGAACCCAAATTGGATAAGTGCCAATTATAGGTTATCCTAGGGAACCATAAGTATAGTACTTATGAATCTCACATGAGAACAATATAATTGTTGCTCACCATGCGGTTTGCCTAAGAGGAACACCGATATGCAGTGGTCAGTGGGAGAATAGTGATACTCGATGAAAATCGGAGTAATACTATTCAAGGCACGAAGTCCTTAATGGAACACATATAGTTCATCAAGGATGAAACTAAACCATTAATCTTCGAATACACAAGAACCTCGTAGATCAGAGAGAATCAGAAAACAACCTGGGGTATGGGTTTCTGATGTAACCCCTTAAAGATGTAAATCTTATGGAGGTATACCAACCGACTACGTACGAGGAAGTGATACAAGGTATCGACTCCCTATTATGGCAAAGTGCCATGAGTCCGAAATGGATTCCATGTATAACAACTATGTTTGGATACTAGTTGTTGTACCGCAAGGCATTATGCCTATTGGTACAGTAAACGTCTTCAAGGAAGACATACATGGATGGCAACATACCAACGTACAAAGCTAGGCTTTTGACGGAAAGGTATCGTTATCAACATTGTGTTGATTACGGTTCAACCTTTTACCTGTTGCCATGGTAAATCCATTTTGAAGATGCTTGTAGATACTGCATATTTCATTTATGAAATGTGTCAGTTAATGATCAAAATCGCTTTCCTGAAAAGGAAACCTCTTGGAGGATGCTTACAACATCCTGACAATTTTGTATAACCGACAAACAAGGTTTGCGGGTTATTCGATCCATGTTTGGATTGAAGCAAGCATAAGGTTCTTGGAACTGTCGTTTTGAAATAATCATAATGGTTAATGATTTGATTCAAAACGAAATGATTCTTGTGTATATAAGGAGGTTAGTGGGAGCGCACTGACAAGGAAATTCCCATAAAGCAATTGATGAAAGCTTGGCTTTCATAGAAATTCTCCGTAGAATTCTGGAGAGTAACAACCTTTATTCAAGGAATAAAGATCTACTGGGATAGATTTGGAGTTGTTAACACTCTCTGGGAAATTGTACATTTAAAATGTACTTGATATGGTGTCTCATACGCTTTGAGCATATGGAGTCACAATCGGGTCAATCCAAGTGATAGTCACTGGATTGAAGTTAAGGACATCTGTTAGTATCTTAGAGAACTAAAGATGCTGTCTTAAACTATGGAGAAGGATAACTTGAAGTAACTGGGATCACTACCACAAGTTTCCAAACAGTTAAATACTGTGGTACTATAAAGTATGAATAACGGGACAGTGAGCTGGAAATCTTCCGAGCAAGATACTGTTGCCGAATAAACAACAAATGCGGATTATTGCTGCAGCTGAGGCATCAATAGAAGCCATTTGGGTCGATAATAAATCTAATTAGATTAGATATAGTTCTGTTAGCAGCTGAGCTAGGCGTCAGCACAAGGCTAAAAAATTAAAGGTCTCATCGACGATCCAGATATATACTTCTATATTCATCTGATTCGTTCGGATCATACATCGTGGTGATGTGATGATCGTATAAATCGCGTCAGACGATAATCATGGAAATCCGCTGACGAAAACTTTTCCTCAGCAATTTGAGCAAACCGTACATAGTTCGGGTGTTTGACACTTGAGTGACTGGCTATGTGCCAAGTGGGAGATTGTTGGATAATATGACCCGTAGCGTCACTATTTGTACAGATCATAGTGTTGTTGTACAAATTAACTATGTGACAAGGAAATTGCACTCTCATCATTTGTGATTAGATCACCTTAGATATATAAATGAAGAGAGGTCCCTATGATTAGTTCCTGGATTGAGAATGATATGAGACAGTATCAGTCCACGAAGGATTAATCATTAAATATCCCTAGCCGGAGTATTATCGAGATTGGACATCGATAATGCGGAATAGGCTAGTATTGCACTTGTGCGCGTTGTGAGGGCACAACGGCATAGTTCTCATATATATAAGTATTGGATACTTATGCAAGTGCGATAGGAGGTTGTGTTTCACCGATGGTACGGGAAACAGCTTCGCTCTGGATAGACCCCTCGGAATCCCATTGGTATTATGACTATGTGTCTATGGGAGTCCGACATCAGGGTAGGTGTGTATGGTCTTAACCTGAGACTTGCACCGCTAATGCTTAAGACAATCAATATACTTTAGTTGAGGTCGTCCAGGACTCTAACCGGTTCTGTGTACGCCAATGCTGGGTATATTGAGAATCGTAGAGTATTGGGTGTGATGTCAAGACGGAAGTATCACTCCAGTCATAGTGGAGATGATGTCACGCAGGATACGGTATTAGTGCTCTTAAGTGCTGGCCGGCCATCGGGATATTATGACAAGGTCATGTATATCCGATTATAGAGACTAGTTACCAGACATCCAATATGTGCTTCGGACGGGGCAGACACTTATCCAGCCCCAGCCCTAGCACGTGACTATCCGATACTGGGCCGATATACACGATACTTGGTATACTACGCCTGATATAGATCTTAAATATTCTTAGATGAATATGACCGGAGAATTGGATAGATTTCGTGCTTTTCTAGAAGCCGATCTTGTCTCGTAAATCGGTAGAACGTAGTACTTGGTACGTACGTGATTCGGATACTCCGACGACCGTATTTACTGCCGAATTATCCAGGGATCTCATAGGTCGCTTCCCGATAATGCACCGATGACGCATAACTCGCACTCATTAATAATCTGGGATTATATAAAAGAAAGATAAAATTAATCTAGGATTAATTACGGAGATATTTTATCTGGGATAAAATATCGTCTAAAAGAGAGAGAATGATTAATTTGGAATTAATCGGTAAATTAATACATTGGATATATTAAACGAAATTAGAATTTCGACGCGGAATTAAAATTAGATTTTAATTCGGGCAAACGAATTAATTCGTTAGCGACGTGAATAGTGAATTCGCTAGGCGTAATCATTTAATTGCGACGCAACGGAAAATTCGCTAATTAGGAATTAGCGAACCCGAGCCCGAGAGTGATTGCGAGCGCATTCGTATTTCGAATTCGAGTGCGGCACGCAAGTCACATCAAGCGTCAAATCATTCGTCACATCAAGCGTCAAATTAAATGTCACTTTGAGTGATGTGACAACTTGTCACTTGATTGAATGAATGATGTGACTAGATGTGAGTTAGTGGAGTGGTTGGAATGTTTGGTAAATGAATTGATTTTAGAAATCAATTAAATGATTTACACCATTTGACTTTTGGAAAATTAATTGGTAAATCATTAATATATTTTGGAAAATATATAAACCAAACACTTTACACTTTTCTAATCTAACTAACACAATTTCTCTCCTCCAATTCTTCTCTCTTTCTCACGCCCAAAAGGGATGTTTTCTTTCTTCTTCACAGCTCACTGCCGTGAGCTTCAAGGGAGCAATGAGTGAGTTTTTGTGGCAAAAACTCAAGTGCTAGCACACTTACGGGACTTGCGAAGGTGTTAGGGAGGTTCACCCATGAGGCGGGATCCATTCGACGAAGTTTGGAGCTTCAAAGTTGGATCCAAAACTGCCCAACCAGTGAGCAAATCTGCACAGCTTGGGCGTGAATGGCAGTAAGCAAAGTGGCTTTATTCGTCTTCAAATCGTCTCAACCGATCGATGTGAGTATTCCGCAACTTCGTCGATATGTATTCGCAATGTTTTTCATGCTTATAATCGATCCGGGACCTTAATAGAAACCAACAAAGCCAGCATAAGAACCAGGAAAAGAAGACAGAATCAAATTACGGCCCAGTCGTTCATCAAACACAATGCCCTGTCGTTCCAGATATCGAATCTGGTCGATCATGTACAAAACGTGAGTGCTGACAGTTCCTCCCTCCTTGAGTTCAACATGGAACAATTAATTAGACCTTCCATAAAGTTCCATCTCTTGATTTGCCTTGAACAACTCCTTGAGTGTTCGCATGATGCTCTAAGCATCCGGTACTTCAATTTACTGTCTCAGCAAATCTGGAACCATCGATCCCAATATGTAGGATTTCACCCTCAGGTTATCATCTTCCATCTATCAAAAGTTTCTCGCTCTTCTGGAGTGGAGTTAGGATCGATATCAACATGCAGTGGATTGATCGTGACATTAGTCAACTTTTCATACTCCAAGACAATGCGCATGTTCATTTCACATTCGAAATATTTTTTGACTCCTTTTAGCTTATTGGAATCCAAATGTTTCATCAATAGATTAGTGGCAGCCATCTACAAAATAATATTTTTGAGTAGTAGCAGAACAATTTTCATTTCAAAAGTGATAACACTAATTGATTATGGAATTTTAAATCTATTAGTGCCCTCCCACTACTTTACGTAATTCGGTAATCTATCTTAACGGAAAAATAGAAATTTGACTATCAAAATTTCATAGCGGGAAGTGGATCCCATGAAATTTACTCCAGCCTCACACTAATGATGATATTTCCCTTTTATAAACTCATTAGGTAGACCTTCAAGGTCAATTAGTTCATGTGACTCCTAGTTTGGTCCTGAACTGTTTTTTATCCTCACACTAATGACGGCATTGGATTAAGACGTGTTCTAGGTGTATACTTGTCAATGTGCACTAATGAGCTTCGTATGTTCACCCTCACACTAATGACGATATTGGGCGACTACGTTAACTCATCACGCTATATCTAATATTTTACCGGAACGACCTAAGTTCCGAGCACTTATACCCTCACACTAATGACGATATTGGATATAAGTAATATGAACTCATTCATCTCTGTATTGACAAGACGGACCATCTAATAATGCTCCAACATTATTAATACTATTACTTAAATAAAGTAATCACCTAATCACAGGAGATTTATGACAATCAAGTCATTAACTTTATTAGGTCAAAGTTTTAATTTAAAACATGTAGTACATATCTAATATGTCTTATGCATAATTAATTTAAAATTACTATGGCATAGATTCAAAACATGTGTTGTGTGGTTAAACATTTGCTACTGGTACCATTATGTTGGACAGTTGTGGAACCCCTAGGATCGGATTGGTGCTGAAATGGGTCTAACCCATGGATATCGAGTATGGATGTACTTTTAAATTATTTAATGAAAAACTATATTCCATTACGAGTGTATAGAAAAAAAAAGGGACTGAAACAAAGTCCGGAAGCTCCAGAACGAGAGAAAATAAAATCAGTGTGCGTAGCGCATACCCCCGTGCGGTATAGTGACGCGCGCACTGTACACTCTACAGTGTGCGCTAAGTGCACATGTCACTATAGTACACATCACACTTTTTTTAATTGTTTCTTTCAATTGCTTTTTTCAAAAACAAAAAGCTTCAGCTCTCTGGAAAATTTCCAAAGAGCTGAAGCAATTAGGGTCTATTACCCTAATAGCTTCCGGTCTTCCCTAAACACTTCAAAAACACCCAAAATTAATTTTTAATTTCAAAACCAACATTAACACATGTTATAGAATAAAAATAAAGTTTTTCAAAAAATCAAATATTTTTACAAAAATATAAATTTATTCTAAATACACACTTGCGTAAATTTTGAATCCAATACACAAACCAAATTAGAATCCCAATAAGAAATTTCTCGTGAACAATTCTAGGTCACCCAAAGGTGGTTAAGTGATTCTAGAATGGTAGCCATAACTCTAAGCTTTAATCTAGAGTTCCAAACTCTTATTAATTGTTCCATGTCCAACATGAACATCTTTGACCTAAATTATAAGCATGTTATGTTTATACTTCTAAAGTATCTTAACCCAATTGATTAGCTTTATTTCAATATTAAGCTATGTGATCATGCATCTAATACATAAATGAACATAGCTATGGAGAATATCAAACATTACCTAGTAAGCTTGATGTAAAATCCAATCTACTTCTCCTTGTTGAAATTGTTGGAGAACCTCTAAGGTGTGCAAGCTTGACTTCAAGATCCAACCTTGTTTCCAATGCTACCAAACTTCACTTCAAGATCCATTCTTGATTTCTCCTAGATGAAATATTGTAGAGACCTCACAAGCTTCTCTAAACACTTCTCTAATTTAGGCTAATCTCTCTTACTTATGCTTATACTTTTTCTTGTACTTGTAATTAAAATTTTCCTAAAGCTTGATATTTATAGGAAAAATTAGGCAAATTTTAATTAATAAAAGTTGTAATCAACTTTTAAGTGTGCTTAATCCAATTTGTCCAAATATGTATAATTAGGTGTGACTAATCTCCATTGTCTCCCACTTTAATTTAATCCAATTAAATCAAGCCAATGATTATGAAATAGATTAACTAAATGTTTGCCACCTTGATTTAATCCAATTAAATCAAGCCAAAACAACATATTATTACACACTTACAATTATCATAATATCCTCCAATAGTATAGATAATTATGATTTTACAATTAAGCCCTTGTGTAATTATTGAATTAATTCAATTAGGTCAAAGTAAATAATCAATGTTATCCAATAACACTTGATTATCTTAGTTGATAATTATAATATCTAATATTATCTTTTATCAAAAATAATCGGCTACCCAAGTGCTCAACGAGTCCACTTTATATTGGGACTCTCTAAGTTCAGACGTTCATCATATAAACCTAGCTAATATGTATGCAATTCGGCCACCTCCGAATTCGCGAAGAACACGAACGACCTTTCTGAACTTCATAAATCGAGGTCATCACATATGTTTAACAATCCCTCCTGTTGGAGAATTATGACACATATCATCACTGTTTGTAAAAGACATGGTGTTTTTGTAAAATTAACTATGTGACAAAGGAAATTGCTCTTTTATCATTTTGTAATTGGATTACTTGGATATATAAATGATAAAAGTCCATATGATTAGTACCAGATTAATAAGATATGAGACAATATTAATCCACGAAATGTTTAATCATTAAATATCCCTAATCGTAGTATTATCGAGACTGGACATCGATAATACGAAATAGGCTAGTATTACACTTGTGCGCGTTATGGAAGCTTAACGACATAGTTCTCATATATTTAAGTATTGGATACTTATGCAAGTGTGATAGGAGGTTCTGTTAGCCGTTAGACCGAGAATAGCTTCGCTCTGGATAGACCCCTCGGAGTCCCATTGGTAGTATGACTATGTGTCTATGGGAATCCGAATCAGGGTAGGTGTATGTGGTCTTAACCTGAGACTTGCATCGCTAATACTTGCGACAATCAATATACTTTGGTTTTGGTCGTCCGGAGCTTTAACAGGTTCTGTGTACGCTTCTTCTGGGTATACTGAGAATCGTAGTGTATTGGGTGTGATTTCAAGATGGAAGTATCACTTCAGTCATATGGAGATGATGATCACGCAGGATACAGAACTAGTACTCTTAAAAGCTGCAGCTATCGGGATAGTATGACAAGGTCATGATTATCCAATTACAGAGACTAGTTTGTTAGTTATCCGATATATGATTCGTACGGGGTAGACATAATTCCAGCCCTAGGCCTAACATGTGACATCTGATACTAGATCGTATTACGCAATACATTGTATACTATGTCTGATACAGATTATATATTCCATGTTGAATATTTCTAGAGAATTGAGTTGGCACAGTGTTTTGCTAGAAGCCAACCATGTCTTGTAAATCGGTGAGAACATGGTACCGGGTACGCACGTGTTCGGATAGTCCGATGACCGTATTTACTGCCAATATATCCATGGATCTCTTGGGTCGCTTCCCAAAGATTCACCGATGACATTTGACTCGAACATAATTAACTCGGGATTAATTATGAGAGAGAAAATTAATATGGGATTAATTACGGTAAGAATTAATCTGGGATTAATTATGAAAGAGAAAATTAATCTGGGATTATATTGCGGTAAGAATTAATCTGGGATTAATTCATCTAGAAGAGAGAACGCGATTAATTTGGAATTAATCGGCAAAGTGAATTTAATAGTTAAATTGGATTTTACTATTTAATTTATTTAATTGGGCTAAAATAATATATCGGATATATTAACTGAAATTGAATTTCAATACATAATTAAAATTGGATTTTAATTCAAGCGAATGAATTAATTTGGAATTAATTCGTAAGCGACTTTCGTAATAATTTTGCTAGGCATTATTATTTAATTAAATTTGATTTAATTATTTAGCGACGGAAAATTCGTTTAATTGGATTAAACGAAACCGGGCCCAAAGTGTGTTGTGTAAACCAACTTGAATTTTGAATTCAAAGTGGTGGGACCCACTAACTTACATCAACTTGTCACAAGTGTGATGGAAGTAGTTGGTTGCATTTAATGCAACTTTTTACACAACCAAAGCTTCTTTAACAAGTTTTGTTTTTGGAAAACATATACTTGCCTTTTGTTTTAGAAACAAGTAAACATAAAAAAATCATCTCTCTCCCAACTCTCTCCTTGGCCGAAACTTATTCTTCCTTGGAGGAAAATTTTGTTTCAATTTTTTTCAAGCTAGCACTTAAAGGAGTCAAAGAAAGGTGATAGGGAAACTCACCCTTGAGTTTGGAATTCATTTTCAAAGTTTGGAGCTTCCAACATCCAACAAAAGTTTTGAACTTTTCTACCGATCAATGTAATGTTAGGTTCTCCTAGAACATGCCAAGGATCTATTAAGCATAAAATTTGTGTGAATAAACAAAGTAAGTTTGCGGAAAAATCACTTACATTGAGCGAATAAGTGGATGTAGAGAATACAAAAATTTGCCTCCTTGAAAAGTGTTCCAAGCCCTCCGTTAAATTCCAAACTCAAGGGGTAAGTGTCCCTAACACCTTTGTTGACTCATTTGATGTGCTAGCAAGCAAGATTTTTGAACCAAAAATCATCAACTATGAACCCTAGGTTCACGCCAATTTGAGAGAATGAGAGGGGAGAGGATTCGGCCTTTGCTAAGGGAGAGAGAGAGTTATGTTTTGTTTTTGTGTATTATATATTATGATTTCCAAAATACTATTACAAAATACCAAATCTCAAAGTTGGTATTAGTCATTCAAAAAAACGAATAAACAAATACAAAGTGTGTAGAAATTATTTGGAGTATTTTACAAGTTAAACCAAGTTTACACTTAACCAAGTAACAGCTTCCATCACTAGTCAAACTTGTGATGTAAGTCAAGTGGGTCACACCACTTGTAAATTCCGAATTTACGTCAAACAATCTCAACGCGTAACTTCGCTCGGGCTCAGGTTCGTTTAATTCTGAATTAACGAATTTGCCGTTGCGACATAATTAAATATTAAAGTCGATTACGAATTAATTCTAAATTAATTCGTTCGCCCGAATTAAAATCTAATTTTAATTCCACTTTGAAATCTAATTTCATTTAATATATCGAATATATTATTTAATCGATTAATTCCAAATTAATCATTCTCTCTCTTCTAATCGAATTTTATCCCAGATAAATTCTTGTCGCAATTAATCATAGATTAATTTTCTCTCTCTCATAATTAATCCCTGATTAATTCTGCTCGAGTCAAACGTCATCGGTGAATCTTTGGGAAGCGACCCATGAGATCCCTGGATATGTTGGCAGTAAATCTGGTCGTCGGACTATCCGAATTCGTGCGTACCCGGTACCACGTTCTTACCGATTTACAAGACATGGTTGGCTTCTAGCAAAGCACCATGCCTACCCAATTCTCCAAAAATATTCTTTCAAGGAATACATAATCTATATCAGGCGTAGTATACTAACTATTACATATTGTGATCCAGTATCAGATGTCACATGCTAGGCATGAGGCTGGAATAATGTCTGCCCCATACGAAGCATATATCGGATCACTAGCAACTAGTCTCTTTAATCAGATAATCATGACCTTGTCATATTATCCCGATAGTTGCAACATAATAGAGTACCAGTTCTGTATCCCTGCGTGATCATCATCTTCATATGACTGAAGTGATACTTCCATCTTGAAATCACACCTAATATAATACGATTCTCAATAAACCCATAAGAGGCGTACACAGAACCTGTTAAAGCCCCGTACGACCAAAACCAAAACATATTGATTATCGCAAGTATTAGCGATGCAAGTCTTAGGTTAAAACCAAATACACCTACCCTGATTTGGATTCCCATAGACACATAGTTATACTACCAATGAGATTCCGAGGGGTCTATCTAGAGCGAAGCTGTTTCCGTACCATCGGTAAACAGAACCTCCTATTACACTTGCATGAGTATCCAATACCCAAATATAAGAGAACTATGTCGTTACGCTTCCATAACGCGCACAAGTGTAATACTAGTCTATTCCGCATTATCGATGTCCAGTCTCAATAATACTACGACTAGGGATATTTAATGATTAAACCTTTAGTGTATTGATATTGTCTCATATCTTATAATCCGGAACTAATCATAAGGACTTTTATCATTTATATATATTCAAGTAATCTAATTACAAAATGATAAAATGGCAATTTCCTTTGTCACATAGTTAATTTGTACAAAAACCACAATGTCTTTTACAAATAGTGATGCTATGGGTAACAATTGTCCAACAATCTCCCACTTGGCCTATAGCCAATCAATCAAGTATCTAACACCTGAACTATGTACATGTCGCTCAAAATTTTGCTCAGGAATAGCCTTTGTCAGCGGATCTACAATGTTGTCATCTGATGTGACCTTCTCGATCTTCACATCGTCATGATGTATGATCTCACGAATCAGATGGTAACATCGAAGTACATGCTTGGATCGTTGATGATACCGCGGTTCCTTAGCCTGCGCTATAGCCCCATTATTGTCACAATACAAAGAAACGAGCTTAGCTGATAACAGAACTACTCCTAATCCAATTAGGAATTTACGGATCCAAACTGCCTCTTTTACTGCCTCAGCTGCAGCAATGTATTCCGCTTCTGTTGTTGAATCGGCAATAGTCTCTTGCTTGGAAGATTTCCAGCTCACTGCTCCGTTATTCAAACAAAATATGTACCCGGATTGCGACTTACAGTCGTCTTTATCGGTTTGGAAACTTACATCGGTAAACCTAGTTACCTTAATTTCTCCATCTCCATAGATTAAGAAAGCATCCTTAGTTCGTCTAAGATACTTAAGGATGTTCTTAACTGCAACCCAGTGACCAACACCTGGATCGGCCTGATAGCGACTACACATGCTCAAAGCATATGAGACATCAAGTCAAGTACATATCATGGCATACATGATCGATCCGAATGTAGAAGCGAACGGGATCCGACTCATGTTGTCTCTCTCATATTGAGTTTTAGGACACATGTCATTAGATAGAGTGACGCCATGTGACACTGGCAACAGTCCCCTCTTAGAATGATCCATGTTGAATCTCTTCAACAGTTTATCAATGTACGTGCTATGGGAGAGTCCAAACAGCTTTCTAGATCTATCCTGGTAGATCTTTATTCCCAAAATAAAGGCTGCTTCTCCCAGATCTTTCATGGAGAATTTTAATGAAAGCCAAGCTTTCACCGATTATAGCATGGGAATGTCATTGCCAACAAGCTATACATCATCTACATAAAGGACAATGAATGTTAGTGTGCTCGCACTAACCTTCTTATATACACAAGGATCATCCTCGTTTTGAACGAAATCATATTCTTTTATGATCTCATCAAAACGATGGTTCCAAGAACGCGATGCTTGCTTCAATCCATAAATGGATCGATTTAACTTACAAACCTTGTTTGCATGTTTTGGCACGACAAAACCGTCAGGCTGTTTTATATAAACATCCTCCAAAAGGTTTCCGTTAAGGAAAGCGATTTTGACGTCCATCTGCCATATTTCACAATCGAAATATGTAGCAATAACAAGCATTATCCGAATGGATTTAATCATGGCAACAGGTGAAAAAGTTTCATCGTAATCGACACCATGTCATTGACGATACCCTTTCGCTACAAGCCTAGCTTTATACATTTGTATGTTGCCATCCATGTCGGTCTTCTTCTTGAAGACCCATTTGCAACCAACAGGCTTTACGCCTTCTGGTGCATCAACCAATGTCCAAACTTGGTTGGTATACATGGAATCCATTTCGGACTTCATGGCTTCTTGCCATAAAGTAGATTTGATATCTTGTATCGCTTCCTCATACGTAGCCGGCTCGTTATCCTCAATAAGATTAATATCTACGTGAGGTGAGATCAGAAACCCATACCTCTCAGGTTGTTTTTCTGACTCTCTCCGACCTACGCGGTTCTTTTGTATTAGAAGATTGTGGTACAGTCTCATCCTTGATGAACTGTTCATGTTCCGTTAAGGAATCAGTGTCAGGAACAGTATCACTCCGAATTTCATCGAGTTTTACTTTCCTCCCACATACCACTGCATTTAGGAATTCCTTTTCAAGGAAAACCACATGTAGAGCAACAAATACTTTGTTCTCTTGTGGGTTGTAGAAATAATATCCATTGGTTTCCCTAGGATAACCTACAAATAGACACTTATCCAATTTGGGTTCTAGTTTGGTACCATCCAAACGTTTAACGTATGCCCAACATCCCCAAATCTTCAGGAATGAGAAACCCGGTTTCTTTTCTGTACATATTTCATATGGAGTCTGTTGAACAGACTTTGACATAACCTTATTCAAAATAAGTATTGTACTGTTCAATGCATATCCCCATAAGGAAATTGGTAGCTCTGTGCGACTCATCATAGACCTTACCATGTCCAACAAAGTTCGGTTTCTCTGTTCGGACACATCGTTTAATTGAGGAGTTCCGGGAGGAGTCCACTGTGAAAGAATACCATACTCTTTCAAATAATCGAGAAACTCATTGCTTAAGTAATCTCCACCATGGTCCTACCATAATGTTTTAATACTTTTACCGGTCTGTTTTTCTACTTCGTGTCGAAACTCTTTGAATTTCTCAAAAGTTTCCGACTTGTGTCTCATAAGATACACATAACCATAACGCGATGCATCATCCGTAAAGGTTACGAAGTATTCATATCCACCTCTAGCCTGGCTAGACATGGGCCCACATACGTCACTATGAACGAGGGCTAACAGTTTTGTGGCACGTGCATCTTTACCGCTAAAAGGTTTTTTAGGCATTTTGCCTAATAAACAAGATTCGCAGACGTCATATGAATTTGGATCAAATCTGTCCAAGTATCCACTCTTCGAAAGTGTGGATATGTGAGTCTTGTTAATGTGTCCTAGACGACAATGCCATATATAAGTTTCATCTTTGTTACTTAATTTAAGCCTTTTGTTTGTTACATTATATGTTTGAGATTGATTTATATTTAAAATATAAAGACCATTATTAACATCAGCACTACATATCTCAATATCATTTTTATAAACAAAACACCCTATGTTTCTGAATACAAAAGTATGCCCATATTGGGCTAAGTAAGATACATAAATAATATTCCTAGTCAAACTAGGTACATAGTAGCAGTCTGATAAATTAAGTACATGCCCCGAGGGCAGTTCCAAAATATAAGTCCCAACAGCCAAAATGGCGACTCTAGTCTCATTTCCAACTCGGAGCTCTATCTCTTCTGAAGCCAGTCTCCTGTTAATCTGCAGATCCTGCACATCAGTATATATATGAGTACCACAACCAGAATCAAAAATCCAATTTTTAAAACTAGAATTAGACATGTTTATTTCAATAACAAACATACCTGAAGCCGGTGCCTTGCCGACTTTGATTTCCTTCATGTGCGCCTTGTACTCACGGCAGTCACGCTTCTAGTGACCCCGTTTCCCACACTGTAGGCAGACATCTTGGGATTTGTCATTTTCCTTCCCAGAAGACTTTGATGATTTGGCATTGCCATTTCTCTTCTTCTTCTTCACACCTCCAGAAGCATTCTCACAGCATTGCCATCAACTCTCAAAGAGTATGGTCTTGGTTCATCATAATTTAATTCATGATGAACCCACTCCAGCTGTCAGGAAGAGACTGTAAGATCAAATCTATAGAAGTCTCAGCCTCAAAGGTTATGCCTAGCTGACCCAGCTGTTCGATGTCAGCAATCATCTGCGACACATGGTGTTTGACAGATGTACCCTCTGACATTCAAGAGCGAAAGAGCTTCTTCTACAATTCATACCTTTTCGATATAAGGTTAGATCGGTGAAGGTCCATCAAATTTTCCATCATAGTATATGGATCCAATCCCTTGTCCTGGCGACGAAATTGAGGGGTCATTGCAGCGAGCATGACGAATTTAACAGTTGAGTTGTCATCACTGTGAGTCTTCCAATGCTCAAGCTCAAGCGGCTACTCAATTCTGGGCTTAGGCCCAAAAGGTCTCTCTATTGTATAGAGCATCTTCTCGGCCCTTAGGACAATCCTGAGGTTCATATCCCAGTCAGGAAAGTTCGCACCATTAAAGACATTTTCGCCCATGATAATGTCTCTAACGTTGATCTTTCCCGCCATCTTAATTGCAATAGTCTAACTATTCAATTAACGATTATTGGGTGCAGTCCAACTGTTACAATAAAAAATAATAAAATATTAGTCAAACTAATAAATATATAAAATGACGAAATAATTTTGAAAGCGCGTATTTGGTAAGTATTTGAACGAAATTGCAAATTCAATATTGGCCTCCCACTATTTTTCGGCGAGCCTCTAACCATCTGTTGAGTACTCGGGAAACCTAGTTTCCTAGTGGGCTAGGATCCCGTTAAATAACACACAACCTTGACTTTGGCCAATAAGCTGTATGATATTTAACTAGGTAGATCTTTAAGATCAATTGGATCTCATCCAATTCCGAGATCCGGTAGGTGGACCTCAAAGGCCGAAACATATATACAATATATATGCCAATATATCCAATATATTTTCCTAACCTTTTCCTCTGAATCAACTAAGCCTTGGCTTTGGCTCAACAAGCTTAATGATTCCAGTTAAGCGGGACCCATTGACAGTGGGAAAGCTTTGTAATCCATGTCGATGAGCAAGAAGTGACCTTGACTTTGGCCAACAAATCACAACTTGCCCAAGACATGAGATATGGAACAAAGCTTTCGTGGTTCAAACACATCCGCGATGGACATTGATCTTGACTTTGGCCAACAAACCAATGCCAATCTTGGATCTTGAGAGAGAACTACTCAATGGAAGGAATTCGCTTAATATTTGTTTGAGGGTTTTTCGCGTAAATTGGCAATCAGTTTATTATCTTTCATTAGGTCTCTTCATACACCCTTAAGCATGCATTCTAAAAGCATAATAAGGCACGAAATAAATAATAACGATATGCGGATGGATATTCAACAAATTGTTCCTAGAACAAATCTCTCACTTTCCTCTCCCGGCTAGCACTATTCTAACTTCTACCCAATTACATAATACAATAAAGAAACCTCATTTACATTGAGGGGAATTGGTGATAAGAGAATTACAAAGAGTCAATAGATAAAGGCTGGACACGCGGGTCCAATTTAATAAATTCTAAATTTATTACAACAATTTCCAAAATTGCCCTTACCCATCTAATATCCATGCGATATACATTATTCATACAATACATCCATGTATTCACACAAAGCATGTTATTCAATCAATCTAATCCAATTAATTAATCTTTGAATAAATGATCATCCAATGTTCAAACAACGATTTGATTTGCGCGAGTCCAACTCGTTTAAGAATAAGTACTCAAAGTGCGAATTCTTGAATTATATCGAACTACAATATTAAATCCAATTTAATTCGTATTCAATACTAATTCATATTTAATTCTAAATTAAATAATTACACGTAATTATGTGCCTTTTAGACTTAGATTCTAAATCCAATCTAAATGGGTCTCAAAGGCCCAATTAACATCCAATGTCAATTTAATTAAAGTCCAATGGGCTCTTAATTAATTTCTTAAGGCATGGACTTTGGCAACCAAAGCCCAATAAGGAATCACCATTTTCCATAAAATTAATTCTGGCCCATTAGGCCCAATTAAATATTTAAAAGCCCAATTATTCTATTTGGACTTTATGGTATGGTTTTAGACCCAATTTGGGGAAAATTAATCTAATCATTTTTTCTCAAAAATTAATCATGAATAACTCTAAGTTATCATAATCTAAGCATAACCAAACATTCAATTTGAAGATATCATACTGAAATCACAAAATCCCCAAAATAAAGTTTATAAACCCTAATTATTTCATGCTTAAAATTGGCACTTGATATGATTGTTAGGTTCTCCTAGAACATGCCAATGATCTATTAAACATAAAGTTTGTGTGAATAAACAACACTAGTTTGTGGAAAAATCACTTACATTGAGCGGATAAGTGGATGTAGAGAATACAAAATTTGCCTTCTTGAGAAGTGTTCCAAGCCTTCCTTTGAATTCCAAACTCAAGGGGTAAGTGTCCCTAACACCTTTTTTGACTCATTTGATGTGCTAACAAGCAAGATTTTTGAAACAAAAATCATCAACTATGAACCCTAGGTTCACGCCAATTTGATAGAATGAGATGAGAGAGGATTCAGCCTTTGCTAAGGGAGAGGGAGAGTTGTGTTTTGTTTTTGTGTATTGTGTATTATGATTTCCAAAATTTAATTACCAAATACAAAATCTCAAAGTTGGTATTAGTCATTCAAAAAAATGAATAAACAAATACAAAGTGTGTAGAGATTGTTTGGAGTATTTTACAAGTTAAACCAAGTTTACACTTAATTAAATAACAACTTCCATCACTAGTCAAACTTGTGATGTAAGTCAAGTGGGTCCCACCACTTGTAAATTCCAAATTTACGTCTAACAATCTCAACGCGCAACTTCGCTCGGGCTCGGGTTCATTTAATTTCGAATTAACGAATTTACCGTTGCGACATAATTAAATATTAAAGTTGATTACAAATTAATTCTAAATTAATTCGTTCGCCCGAATTAAAATCTAATTTTAATTCCGCTTTGAAATCTAATTTCATTTAATATATCGAATATATTATTTAATCGATTAATTTAAAATTAATCATTCTCTCTCTTCTAATCGAATTTTATCCCAGATAAATTCTTACCGCAATTAATCCTAGATTAATTTTCTCTCTCTCATAATTAATCCCAGATTAATTCTGCTCGAGTCAAACATCATCGGTGAATCTTTGGGAAGCGACCCATGAGATCCCTGGATATGTTGGCAGTAAATCTGGTCGTCGGACTATCCGAATTCGTGCGTACCTGGTACCACGTTCTTACCGATTTATAAGACATGGTTGGCTTCTAGCAAAACATCGTGCCTACCCAATTCTCCAGAAATATTATTTCAAGGAATACATAATCTATATCAGGCGTAGTATACTAAATATTTCGTATTGCGATCCAGTATCAGATGTCACATGCTAGGCATGGGGCTGGAATAGTGTATGCCCCGTACGAAGCATATATTGGATCACTAGCAACTAGTCTCTTTAATCAGATAATCATGACCTTATAATATTATCCCGATAGTACCAATATAATAGAGTACCAGTTCTGTATCCCTGCGTGATCATCATCTCCATATGACTGAAGTGATACTTCCATCTTGACATCACACCCAATACACTACGATTCTTAATAACCCCAGAAGAGGCGTACACAGAACCTGTTAAATCCCCGGACAACCAAAACCAAAGCGTACTGATTGTCGCAAGTATTAGCGATGCACGTCTCAGGTTAAGACCAAATACACCTACCCTGATTCGGATTCCCATACATACATAGTCACACTAGAATCATGTTTAGGATCCTTGGGCAAGTCTTAGAGACACTAACAATGATATCAAGAGCCAACCTAAGCTTGATTTGAAATGTAGGGTTTATGGACTTTGATTTGGGGATTTTGCTTGGAGTATATATTTTCCTAAATTGATTGTTTGGTTATGCTTAGATTATGATAACTTAGAGTTATGCATGATTGGATTTGTGAAAAATTGATTGGATAAAAAATCCCCATTTCCTTTAGCTTGGCCGAATATGAATCCTAATGTGCTCATGGTGATTTTTTTTTATTTTTGACAATTGGATATGTTAAATGCATGAAATGAATATTGATTGTTGATTTAATTGGATTGAAATCAAAATTGGGTATTATTTCTTGCAATTACCGTGACATATAGCATGTTGGAATGAGTTGATTTTGCTTCAATTTGTGTTGGACATGAATTGGATGATTAAAGCATGATTAATTAGTTTAATTTATGTTTTGGAAATATTGGATTAATTAATTAATTGTGGTAATTGCACTTTAATTAGATTAATATGTAATTTGGAATAATATGTTAATTTAATTTGTTGTATTTGGGCTTAATGGGATTGGTTGGGCCAAGTATGGTTTTGGACAATTGGGTTGGATCCAATTGAGCCTAAAACCATTTCCATAAAGTCCAAATATGACAATTGGGCCTTTAAAAATTTAATTAGGCCTAATGGTCCTAAATTGATTTTTTGGCATAGGGTGATTCCTATTTGGACCTTGGCATTTTGGATTTGATCCATTATGGCAAAAGCCCATGCCTAAAGAATTAATTGAAAGCCCATTGGACTTTAATTGAATATTATTGGATGCTAATTGGGCCTTTGAGACCCATTTACATTGGATTTGGAATCCAAGTCTAAAAGGCAATATTACAAGTGTAATTATTTAATTTAGAATTAAATATGAATTAGTATTGGATACAATTTAAATTTGATTTAAAATTGTAGTTCGATATAATTCAAGAATACGTATTTTGAGTATTTATTCTTAAACGAATTGGACTCGCGCAAATCAAATCGATGTTTGAATATTGGATGGTCATTGATCAAAGATTAGTTAATTGGATTAGATTGATTGATAACATGCTTTGTGTGAATACTTGGATGTATTTGTATGAATAATGTATATCGGGTGGATATTAGAAGGGTGGGGGCAATTTTGGAAATTGTTGTAAGTATGGTACTTATTTATTAAATTGGACCTGCATGTCCAGCCTTTCACCTCATTATCTCTTTGTATTTCTCTTCTCACCAATTCCCCTCAATGTAAATGAGGTTTCTTTAATGTATTGTATAATTGGGTATAAGTATGTAAAGTGCTAGCGGGAGAGAGGAAATAGAGAGATTTGTTCTAGGAATAAATTGTATCGTATATCCATCCGCATATCATTATTAATTTATTAGCGCCTTATTATGCTTTTAGAATGCATGTTTAAGGGTGTATGATGAGACCTAATCAAAGATAATAAATTGGTTGCCAATTTACGCGAAAAACCCTCATTAAATATTAAGCATTTTCCTTCCATTGAGTGGTTCTTTCTCAAGATCCAAGATTGGCATTGGTTTGTTGGCTAAAGTCAATATCATTTTCCATCGCGGATATGTTTGAACCACGAAAGCTTTGTTACATATCGCATGTCTTGGGCAATTGTGATTTGTTGGCCAAAGTCAAGGTCACTTCTGTACATCGACGTGGATTAGGAAGCTTTCCCACTGTCAATGCGTCACGCTTAACTGGAATCATTAAGCTTGTTGAGCCAAAGCCAATGCTTAGTTGATTCAGAGGAAAAGGTTAGGATAATATATTGGATATATGTTTTGGACTTAGAGGTCCACCTACCGGATCTAGGAATTGGATGGGATCCAATTGATCTTAGAGATCTACCTAGTTAAGTTTCATACAACATGTTGGCCAAAGTCAAGGTTGTGTGTTATTTAACGGGATCCTAGCCCACTAGGAAACTGGGTTTCCCGAGTACTCCATAGAGGGTTAGAGGCTCACCGAAAAATAGTGGGAGGCCAGTATTAAATTTGTAATTTCGTTTAATACTTGCTAAACGCGCTCTTTTATTTTATTTATCGTCGTTATAAATATATATTAGTTAGACTAATATCTTTTATTGCTTTCATTGAAAAGTTGGATTGTTTTCACACTACTCCACTTGTAGTTGGTTATATAGTTGGACTATAGTAAGCATTGCATTTTGAGTGTACCCGAAATCGTTGATTGGATAGTTGGACTATTGCAATCGAGATGGATGGAAAGATTAGCGTTATAGACATCATCATGGGCAATAATGTCTTTAACGGCTCCAATTTTCCAGATTGGGAGATGAATCTCAGGATAGTCCTGGGAGCCGAGAAGTTACTATATGTCATAGAGAAACCTCTCGGGCCTGAGCCGGAGTTGAGCAAATAGTAGAGCATGAGCTTTGGAAGACTCATCGTGATGATAACTTTAGTGCTCAATTTGTCATGCTTGCCGCAATGACACCTCAGTTTCGTCGTCAGAACAAAGGATTGGAAATTGAAGGATCTTCACAGATCTAACCTTAGATCTCATAAGTACGAATTACAAAAGAAGTTCTTTCGGTCATGTATGTCAGAGGGTACATCTGTCGAGCACTATGTGTCGCAGATGATTGCTGACATCGAATAGCTAGGTCAGCTGTGCATAACCTTTGAGGCTGAGACTTTTATAGATTTGATCTTACAGTCTCTGCCCGACTGTTGGGACGGGTTTTTCATGAACTATAACTTGATGAACCAAGAAACGACTCTTGGAGAGTTGATGGCGATGTTGAAATAAGCAGAGCCAGAGCTTCTAAAGGGCAAGAAGGGTGAGGCGCACCTTACTTCGACATTCCAGAATGCCAAGGCTTGGCTGAAGGCTTCTGGGGGATGAAGAAAAGAAACAAAAAGGGCAGGGCCAAATCATCAAAGTCTTCTGGGAAGACTAAGGACATATCCAAGACGTCTGCCTACATTGTAGCAAACGGGGTCACTGGAAGCGTGACTGCCGTGAGTACAAGGCGGAGTTTTTAGGAAGTGAAGACGGGCTAGGCTCCGGCTTCAGGTATGTTTGTTATAAACATGTCCACTACTGGTTTTAAAAATTGGTTTTTGATTCTGGATGTGGTACTCACATATGTACTGGTGTGCATGATCTGCTAATTAACAAGATATTGGCTTCAGATGAGATCGACCTACGAGTCAGAAACGGGACGGGAGTCATTGTTTTAGCCGTTGGGACCTATGTTTTGAACCTATCCTTGGGGCATGTAATTACATTAGGTGACCGTTATTATGTACCCAGTTTGACTAAGGAACATCATCTCTGTATCTAGTTTAACCCGATGCGGGTATACCTTTGTATTCATGAACACTGGGTGATATGATCCAGGGTACCCACCAGAGGGTCCTCGACGGCAGAGTTCAATTGGGCTTATTGTGGGTTAATTTGTATTCAATCTTCAAGTCCAAGACTACATTCAAACCTAAAGAACAGAATTGAAATAGACGAGAATGACGCAAGCCCAATATAGAAGCAGTTTTGATGAATCAAGCCGAATCAAGTCCGACACCAAAAATTCGGCCAATACAAGACTTAATAGGCTTGAGACACATAATTTGGGCCTTGTTACATGAAGACCACGAAATTTAGGAGATTTTGGTGCAAGGAGACAACTTTAGACATTTTGGGAATAATTGTCACCTTTGTTGACTTATTAGGCACCTTTGTTGGATTTTTGTGGTTTTGTTGTTTTTTCCTTTTGTTGATTTTTTTTGGCAAAGTTGTTGACGATTTTAACCACCTTGTTTGACATTTATGTTATGTTGTCTAGGTTATTAAATGATCATTAAGGGTATAGCCTTTAAATAGGCAATAGTTAGCAAGTTAGGGTGTTTTGGTCTTTTTACACCTATTAGGGTTTCTTTTATTGTACAATATATTGTAACATTTCTTTCTTAACAAAAGAGAATCATCAATTTCGAAATTAGCTTCATCTTGAAAGCTTGGCTTTGTCCAAAAATTGCTTAAGGGAGGGATTCCCCTTATTTCATGCAATCGACTTATCTAAGGCGTGGCAACCTTAGTGGCGTCTATGTGCTAGCAGAACACTACAAGGAATCATCTTAAGGGTTCTCAAAGACAAGTTATTTGTGGGTATTCTTTGTGGCCTTGGAAGGGTTTTGTTCCTACAAAATCAAATTCGCGGTGTTTGGGGTTCTATCCGTTGTGAGGGGTTTGCTTAGCCTTAAAAATCCAAATGAGTTCCGCGTCATTTGATATCAAAGCTTAGGGTTCCAAGGTCTGATTTTTATATCTTTACTTTGTGTTTTTGATTTTGTCTTTATTATGTTTTGAGATGGAAAGAGAATTTGAGACCATTGATAGAAATTTTCAAAATAATTTGGTCTTCGTCTTTCGTACGAGATGCCGCATGTAGGACACAGAAACTGACGACGCTGTTCTAGGTTCGAGGCCTAGTTGGGAGTACGAAATAACATGGAGTCGCCACCCGGTGTGAACCGGGACAAAGATTTAAGGCCGCACTCACCCCTCGCAAGGGAAGACCTCAAACCGTTGGGTTCGGAATTGTCCCTTACTTATGTCACTTGTAATGAAAGGATTTGTGCAATAATCTAACCAAGTCTTATGCAGTACATGCAAAATAATTCAGATGACATACAAGTTTGCATACCTATAACCATTAATGGAAACAATGGAAGAATGTTACATTAAAGAGTACAAGATGCGGAAATGAAAATAATAAATAATCAAAGGCAAAAACGTCAATGAATAGATATCAAATAAAAGGAAGTTAATCAGGCTTATGTAAGTATTTCCCGAGTGGTACATGGAGTTGTATCCCAAGTACATACCGCACTACCCTCAATTCGGATTCGGCTACGGAATTTACGTCTGGGTTTCCATCCGATATACCGCAAGGGATAACAAGCAATCATTAACACAACGCAGTCATTACCCAATGTTGACATACATGAAATATGATAATGCATATAACAATAAATAACTGAAGAAACAAATATATGAAATAACAAGGAAGATAAATAACACAAAACAAAAATGTGGAACAATAAAACAACAATAAACGTAAATTAAACACGAAATAATAAAAGGCTAATAATACAAAATAAATGCGGAATAATAAATATATGACCAAATAATTTGGCCGTTTTCAATGTAGGACTTCGCATACCCGGTTGGACGTATTCCGCGTTCAACCGAGCATGCCATTTCCAGGACGACAAAATAAAGGGGGCCCTCAGGTCTTACCTTTTAAGTCGCTTCTTGGGAGTGCGTTGAGACGTCGCCGGAAGGGTTAATGTTTCGCTGTTTTTCTGGTTCGCTGGTCAACTATTTCCACTTACTGTTTTCTCTGTTTTAGGATGGTTCAGCTTGAGGCTTTGACATGCATACTCATTAAGGTCAACTGCCCATCTCGTAACAAGATTCGTACCAGACAAATTTGCACCAAGGCAGTTCTGATGACTTTCAATGGATCAATAATTCTAGACTTGACCATATCTACATATTCACCTTTAGCAGCATCATACCCAAGATCGGCGTTATCTTGCTCCAGTATCTTCCCACCGAAAACACCTCCCTCAACTCCTGCGTTAGAGACAATTGTGTGCACTTGCATCTTTAGAGAATTCTGAATAATATAGACACCGATTTCCTGATCAAAGTTAGCAGATGACAACTTGTCCACTTCTTTTGCCATATATAGGAGGGCAACACCACCACCTGGTACAATACCCTTTTCAACAGCTGCCTTTGTAGCATTCAAGGCATCAATAACCCTATCATTCTTCTCACTAACTTCAGTTTCGCTAGCTCCCCCAACCTTCAACACGGCAACACCACCAGAAAGCTTTTTCAAACTTTCTTGCAACTTTTCTTTGTCATAAACAGAAGTATTATTCTCAATTGCAGACCTAATCTGCTCACATCTTTCCTCGATGGATTTCTTATCACAGCCCCATCAAGAATAACAGTATCATCTTTGTTCACACACCCATCAAGAACTTCAACCCTTTCTTTACGAAATCAGATTGAGGATGAGAGGGGCACCTTAGAATATCATCAACCGACCTCTAATCACAGTTCACATCGTCCATTCTCCCGGAAACAGTGGCATACCCACTGCTCATATGCCATGCATGGCCTTTCCAATCTCTCTGACCAAAAGAGCAACTATTTTCCCTACTATTCCTGCCATGTTTACCATCTCCACGTGAAACAGATATACTGGTGCCTTCATCTTGTTCCTCGCCAGGCATGTTGTCTTGTTCCTCGTCTTGGGTATATCTTGGTAAACTTCAACTTTGATAATTTCATCTCCGAACTCTCTTGTTAGCAATATGGTCCTTCCTCCAGGATTGTCTTGAGTTTTAAAAGGAAACTCATCCGACATTTCATCCATGCTGGGTCTTCTCCATTAACCTCAAAACAATCGTAGTCTTGCCAGAATTATCAAGACCCACCATGAGTATACGCATTTCTTTCTCTTTTTTCTTGATCTTCATTATGATGCTGAGAAGTCCCATTTAATTTCGAACCAAATACCTCTGCGTTCAATCTCTGGGCAGACATAGCAGCATCGGCTCTGGCATTTGCAAACTGTCACTGCAACAACCGGTTATGAAATAACCTCAACAAATGAGCATCAACAACCTTGAGATCGTGCGAAGTAGAGACGGCTGAGAGGTAGCTTGCGTTAAGTGTAGAGGAAGGGCCGAGTGTTTTGGCTGGTCTAGGGTTTATTGAATGTGATGGGCTTCACAAAGATTGAGAGGCTGTTGCAGTTTAGTCGATCATGTTTTGTTTCTTTGGTCGGTGGCGCTACTGATGTTGAATAATGAATGTGTGAAGGATAGGGAAATGAGGGGTTTACTTCGTGTTATCTCATTTTGTTCATTTCAGTCGGAGGAGGTACTGTTATTCACGGTGAAAAGAGAAGAGAGAAGTGGGAGAAGCCAGAGGATTAGGGTTTTTTGTTTGTTCTTATTTTTTGTTTTCCTGTTGGCGTGAGTTCCATGGGCTGAAATCAGCTATCTTATGAACATAAATCTCCAACTTAATTGCACAATATAGGATAAGATCGTGTATTTTTCCACCATGCCAACTTCAACAATTCACAAACAAAATTGCCGAAATTAAAGCCAGCCCCAGTGAAATTAAAACCCTACTCAATTGCTCACTTTAGCGAAAGGCTGAACACGATGAAATTACCCAAGTTCCCAGGTCAGATCAAGCACAAACACTGAATACCTGCCAAGAGTGAGTCACGCAGAGGAAGCCATGAAAGAGCTGTGATTTGTTAAGAACAGAATAGGAGAGCTGCATAAGTGGAGAGAAGAAGATGGGCGTCTTAGGATTTCATTATTTTGAGAGGTCGTGAGTGTCTTGGTGAGGAGAGGGAGGAGAACTGGATTAGGGTTGAGTGTTTTGGTTTTTCTTTTTTGAATCAGAGGGTGAGAGAGTTGTTGCCGTGAATCTCCATGGGCTGAAGCCAAAAATTAGGTTTAGTTTAGGGTCCTTATATAGTGGTGTATTAGGGTTAGGGTTTTGGATGGGTGCATATGGGCTTTTGCTGGGTGCAGGGGTATTGGGCCAAGATTAATCTTTAAAACGGGAATTAACTGAGCGAATCCGCAGCTAACTAGCGAGTTAAAAATTGAAGAGCTAATAATTTCAGAATTTTCCCTTCCGACGTCCGTTTCCCGCGACTCTCGCGACTTATAGGGTATTGCCTCCTTACGAGGCTCATCATTGGGCTTTCATGCAAAAATGCAGTGTCTACAGTCGCCCCCACTTTGATGGGACTTGTGCAGTGTGAGACAATGACAATCTTATCAAAGTTATGCAATGCATTTTTACTTACCTGGCTCGCCAGCTGCCACCTGACTTGCCTGCCGCTTTTGCTGAGTTGATGATGCAGTGGACCTCGATCCTGGGACGCATCCCGATAACTGCAACCGACAACGGGGGCCTCGACCCTAGGACGCATCCCAATACCGCTGAAAAAATATGGGCCTCGACTCTGGGACGCATCCCAAACTGATGATGCAGTGGACCTCGATCCTGTGACGCATCCCGATAGCTGCAACCGACAACGGGGGCCTCGACCCTGGGACGCATCCTAATACCGCTGACAAAAAGTGGGCCTCGACCCTGGGACGCATCCCGAAACTGATGATGCAGTGGATCTCAATCCTGGGACGTATCTCGACCCGGAACTACAAACGACAACGAGGGCACGTATCTCAACCCTGGGCACGCATCTCGACCCAATACCGCTGACAATAGGGACCTCGCCCTGAATATGATGATGTAGTAGGCACCTCGACCTTGGGTATGCATCTCGACCCGGAACTACAAACGACAACGGGGGCACGCATCTCGACCCTGAGCATGCATCTTGACCCAATACCGCTGATAATAAGGACCTCGCCCTGAATATGATGATGTAGTAGGCACATCGACCCTGGGTACGCATCTCGACCCGGAACTACAAACGACAACGGGGGTACGTATCTCGACCCGGGCACGCATCTCGACCCAATACCGCTGACAATAGGGACCTCGCCCTGAATATGATGATGTGGTTGTGCTAACCCCGTACCTAGGGTGTCGCAGATATGATGATGGTCCATTTCTGAACCGTGCTCCATTTCCGGAGTGCCATTTTCGGCATGCTAAACCCCATTTCCGAGGCATCGCTGATGTGATGATGGTCAATTTCCGAACCGAGTTGATAAAGTGGGCCTCGACCCTGGGATTCATTCCCAAAACTGCTGGTGAAGTGGGCCTCGGCCCTGGAATTCATTCCCTGGATTAAATTCTGACGATGTGGGCCTCGGCCCTGGGATTCATTCCAAAATTCTGACGATGTGGGCCTCGGCCCTGGGATTCATTCCAAAATTCTGGCGATGTGGGATTCATTCCCGATTATGTTGATGTGTGCCTCAGCCCTGTGATTCATTCCCTGGATTCATTCCAACACTTTGCTGATGTGGGCCTCGACCCTAGGATTCGTTCCCTGGATTCATTCCAAAATTCTGCTGATGTGGGCCTCGGCACTGGGATTCATTCCCTGGATTCATTCCAAAACTCTGCTGATGTGGGCCTCGGCCCTGGGATTCATTCCCTGGATTTATTCCAAAACTTTGCTGATGTGGGCCTCGGCCATGGGATTCGTTCCCTGGATTCATTCCAAAATTCGGCTGATGTGGGCCTCGGCCCTGGGATTCATTCCCTGGATTCATTCCAAAACTCTACTGATGTGGGCCTCGGCCCTGAGATTCGTTCCCTGGATTCATTCCAAAATTCTGCTGATATGGGCCTCGGCCCTGGGATTCATTCCAAATTCTGACGATGTGGGCCTCGGCCATGGGATTCATTCCAAAACTCTACTGATGTGTCTCTATACCCGAAGTGTCGTACCTGGAAAACTGATATGATGTAATGTGGGCCTCGCCCCCAGAATGCCATACCCGGCAGAACTGATCTGATGTAATGTGGGCCTCGCCCCCAGAATTCCATACCGGGCAGAACTGATCTGATGTAATATGGGCCTCGCCCCCAGAATGCCATATTTGGTAGAAACTGATATTGATGCCAATGATGTGGGCCTCGCCCTCAGATGATGCTGATGTGGGCCTCGACCCTATGACGCATCCCCAAAACTGATACTGATGATGTGTGGGCCTGAACCATGAACAGATACTGATAATGATATGGGCCTCGCCCCCAGACTGGTACTGATATGGGCCTTGCCCCAAACTGATATGGGCTTCGCCTCAAACTGATACTAATGTATGGACCTCGGCCCTGAGACTCATCCCTACTGATACTGATGTGATGGTTCATTCCCGAACCGTGTTGTGAGGTGGTCCATTCCTGAACCGTGCTGAATGTGGGCTTTATTCTCTGGGCTTCATTCCCGAAACTGGTGAGAAAATGGGCCTCGACCCTGAGCTGATACTGATGTGGTCCTCAACCCCGGGACTCATCCCCAAACGAATACTGATATGAGCCTCGACCCCAAACTGAAACTGATGTGGGCCTCGCCCCCAGACTGAAACTGATGTGGGCCTTGCCCCAAAACTGATACTGATGTGGGCCTCGCCCCAAACTGATGTGGGCCTCGCCTCAAGCTGATACTGATGTGGGCCTCAACCCTGAGACTCATCCCCAAAACTACTACTCATATGTTGCTGATTCTGGTTGGCTTGTCTTTGCCGCTTTCTCTTTTTTCTTCTTTGAAACCTGTGAATACAAAACAAGACAAACACAAAAAGAATGCAAAATATGTTACGTGTATGCATGCATGCATGAGTGAATTTCCTATTCTGCTGGGTTAGGTCTTCCTTGTGCTCTTCGGTGCTTCTTGCCTTCAAATGTCTTCGGTCGCCCTCTGGGTCTGCTTACAACTTATTTCTGTCAATTCTCTTCTGGTGATTGCTCAATTTTCTTTAGTCCCATGACTCAATATCTCGTTATGTCCCTGATTCGCGAGGTGGTAGACTGGTCGCCCCCAGTCTTGATTGAGCTTACTACTCTCCGTTGTTTGCACTTGGTCAAGATGAACCACTTGGTGGGGCCTTCCATATCATCATATTATATTACATGCTATGAAATAGTCCCAATAATTATACATATTATCGTCCTCAAAGAATGCCCAGTAATGAAACCAGAGAACCTTCAAAACATTCAATGCAACTCAAATCCAAGTCTTTGAATAAATGATCTAAGCCAGACTCAAAGTGTGTGTGTGCAAAAGTTCCTTTGCAGGTTCATCCCCAGGTAAGCCAACTCAATGATTTCGTCAAAAAACTGGGATCGATGGGTCAAACCAACCTAGATGTCTCAATTATGCTTGCAGTTGCTTTTCGGTGCTCAATGTGGTATGGTTTTCTTTCTATTTTGTCTCTCTCTTTTTTCTTTCGTTTTGAACTTCTCTTTTTTTTTTCTTTTTTTTTAATTCTTTCTCTTTTTTCAACACACCTACCCTTTAAGGTAGCATTTCTCCTCATGGTGGTCCTAATACTCGCCCATGGGTAGCTTCACGGTTATCGGTTATAGGCGGTTCAATTCTTTTCTTTAGAGACTTTTCTTTCATTTTCAACCATACCACACATCATAACATAAGCAAATCAAGATAGACATCTAAGCAAACGGTCATTCACCGACCTACAATTTCTTCAACTAGTCACTTTGCTAACTACTCAGGTTTTACTGCTAAGAACCTATAGTGAAGTGCTTACGAGTCTAGCATAGATCAACAATTCAAAGCATCAGATAAAAGCACATCAAAAGTTTATCGTTTCTAAGATTTCATCCTAAAGCAAACGATTTCATCATCGGACTTATGCGTAACTATTAAGGACTAAACAACCCTTTTTTTTGAAGGCCCTCCCCAATGGTCTTTCTATCCTTACCGTAAGGTTTTATGTTTCTCAATTTCCTTTTCCCCGCAATTCATGTTTGCTAAACTCCTCTTGACAAACCTTTTTTCTTCTCTAACCCAACAGAAATCTATGATGGCTTTTAAGACACGGGGTTAACATGATGCGTGTATGCATGAGATTCGTGAGATACGTGCAATGTATGTAATATATAAGCCCTTTTAAGAATTTTTACACTAGTTGGCCCATTATCATTTTAAAGTATTCAATCATACTATTGCGCGGTGCAAACTTGTCCCAGTTGAAAAGGCCCAACAGGTTTATACTTTGCGATAACATGGCTAAACAACTTCAAATGATACGAGGCCCAAACATAGAATGGCCCATCGACATTTTAGAAGCTTTTGGCCCAACTGTCAAAGGACACGAACTCTTCCCAGTTTAAATGGCCCAACAAGTTCACATCTTTTGACAAAAGGTCCAACTGGATCCAAATGACGACGGTCCAAAACATCAACATAAAAAAAAACTAATTTCTACTAGTTCTACGACTAAGGTTCACATGTGGGTTTACGGGAGTACGGACAAAGGCTCTCGCTGACGAAGGCTCTCGCTGACAATGCCTTTAACTAAACCCCTTAACCCACTATAGACACGGTCAACTAAAACACAAATCATAAACATCACAAGACATGATTTCGAGGCCGATTCTCTAATCCCCAGTGGAGTCGCCAGACTGTAGGACACAGAAACTGACGACGCTGTTCTAGGCTCGCGGCCTAGTTGGGAGTACGAAATAACATGGAGTCGCCACCCGGTGTGAACCAGGACAAAGATTTAAGGCTGTACTCACCCCTCGAAAGGGAAGACCTCAAACCGTTGGGTTCGGAATGGTCCCTTACTTATGTCACTTGTAATGAAAGGATTTGTGCAATAATCTAACCAAGTCTTATGCAGTACAGGCAAAATAATTCAGATGACATACAAGTTTGCTTACCCATAACCATTAATGGAAACAATGGAAGCATGTTACATTAAAGAGTACAAGATGCGGAAATGAAAATAATAAATAATCAAAGGCAAAAACGTCAATGAATAGATAGCAAATAAAAGGAAGTTAATCAGGCTTATGTAATTATTTCCCGAGTGGTACGTGGAGTTGTATCCTAAGTACAGACCGCACTACCCTCCATTCGGATTCGGCTACGGAATTTACGTCTGGGTTTCCATCCGATATACCGCAAGGGATAACAAGCAATCATTAACACAACGCAGTCATTACCCAATGTTGACATACATGAAATATGATAATGCATATAACAATAAATAACCGAAGAAACAAATATATGAAATAACAAGGAAGATAAATAACATAAAACAAAAATGTGGAACAATAAAACAACAATAAACGTAAATTAAACACGAAATAATAAAAGGCTAATAATACAAAATAAATGCGGAATAATAAATATATGACCAAATAATTTGGCCGTTTTCAATGTAGGACTTCGCATACCCGGTTGGACGTATTCCGCGTTCAACCGAGCATGCCATTTCCAGGACGACAAAATAAAGGGTGCCCTCAGGTCTTCCTTTTAAGTCGCTTCGTGGGAGTGCGTTGAGACGCCGCCGGAAGGGTTAATGTTTCGCTGTTTTTCTGGTTCGTTGGTCAACTATTTCCGCTTACTGTTTTCTCTATTTTAGGATGGTTCAGCTTGAGGCTTTGACATGCACACTCATTAAGGTCAATTGTCAATCTCGTAACAAGATTCGTACCAGACAAATTTGCACCAAGGCAGTTCTGATTACTTTCAATGGATCAATAATTCTAGACTTGACCATATCTACATATTTGCCTTTAGCAGCATCATACCCAAGATCGGCGTTATCTTGCTCCAGTATCTTCCCACCGACAACACCTCCCTCAACTCCTGCGTTAGAGACAATTGTGTGCACTAGCATCTTTAGAGAATTCTGAATAATATGGACACCGATTTCCTGATCAAAGTTAGCAGATGACAACTTGTCCACTTCTTTTGCCGTATATAGGAGGGCAACACCACCACCTGGTACAATACCCTCTTCAACAGCTGCCTTTGTAGCATTCAAGGCATCAATAACCCTATCTTTCTTCTCACTAACTTCAGTTTCACTAGATCCCCCAACCTTCAACACGGCAACACCACCAGAAACTTTGTCAAACTTTCTTGCAACTTTTCTTTGTCATAAACAGAAGTGCTATTCTCAATTGCAGACCTAATCTGCTCACATCTTTCCTCGATGGATTTCTTATCACAGCCCCATCAAGAATAACAGTATCATCTTTGTTCACACACCCATCAGGAACTTCAACCCCCTCTTTACAAAATCAGATTGAGGATGAGAGGGGCACCTTAGAATATCATCAACCGACCTCTAATCACAGTTCACATCGTCCATTCTCCCGGAAACAGTGGCATACCCACTGCTCATATGCCATGCATAGCCTTTCCAATCTCTCTGACCAAAAGAACAACTATTTTCCTTACTATTCCTGCCATGTTTACCATCTCCACGTGAAACAGATATACTGGTGCCTTCATCTTGTTCCTCGCCAGGCATGTTGTCTTGTTCCTCGTCTTGGGTATATCCTGGTAAACTTCAACTTTGATAATTTCATCTCCGAACTCTCTTGTTAGCAATATGGTCCTTCCTCCAGGATTGTCTTGAGTTTTAAAAGGAAACTCATCCGGCATTTCATCCACGCTGGGTCTTCTCCATTAACCTCAAAACAATCGTAGTCTTGCCAGAATTATCAAGACCCACCATGAGTATACGCATTTCATTCTCTTTTTTGTTGATCTTCCTTATGATGCTGAGAAGTCCCATTTAATTTCGAACCAAATACCTCTGTGTTCAATCTCTGGGCAGACATAGCAGCATCGGCTCTGGCATTTGTAAACTGCCACTGCAACAACCGGTTATGAAATAACCTCAACAAATGAGCATCAACAACCTTGAGATCGTGCGAAGTAGAGACGGCTGAGAGGTAGCTTGCGTTAAGTGTAGAGGAAGGGCCGAGTGGTTTAACTGGTCTAGGGTTTATTGAATGTGATGGGTTCGCAAAGATTGAGAGGCTGTTGCAGTTTAGTCGATCAGGTTTTGTTTCTTTGGTCGGTGGCGCTGCTGATGTTGAATAATAAATGTGTGAAGGATAGGGAAAGGAGGGGTTTACTTCGTGTTATCTCTTTTTGTTCATTTCATTCGGAGGAGGTACTGTTATTCATGGTGAGAAGAGAAGAGAGAAGTGGGAGAAGCCAGAGGATTAGGGTTTTTTGTTTGTTCTTATTTTTTGTTTTCTTGTTGGCGTGAGTTCCATGGGCTGAAATCAGCTATCTTATGAACATAAATCTCCAACTCAATTGCACAATATAGGATAAGATCGTGTATTTTTCCACCATGCCAACTTCAACAATTCACAAACACAATTGCCGAAATTAAAGCCAGCCCCAGTGAAATTAAAACCCTACTCAATTGCTCACTTTAGCGAAAGGCTGAACACGATGAAATTACCCAAGTTCCCAGGTCAGATCAAGCACAAACACTGAATACCTGCCAAGAGTGAGTCACGCAGAGGAAGCCATGAAAGAGCTGTGATTTGTTAAGAACAGAAGAGGAGAGCTGCGTAAGTGGAGAGAAGAAGATGGGCGTCTTAGGATTTCATTATTTTGAGAGGCCGTGAGTGTCTTGGTGAGGAGAGGGAGGAGAACTGGATTAGGGTTGAGTGTTTTGGTTTTTCTTTTTTGAATCAGAGGGTGAGAGAGTTGTTGCCGTGAATCTCCATGGGCTGAAGCCAAAAATTAGTTTAGTTTAGGGGTCCTTATATAGTGGTGTATTAGAGTTAGGGTCTTGGATGGGTGCATATGGGCTTTTGGTGGGTGCAGGGGCATTGGGCCAAGATTAATCTTTAAAACGAGAATTGACTGAGCGAATCCGCAGCTAACTAGCGAGTTAAAAATTGAAGGGCTATTAATTTCAGAATTTTCCCTTCCGACGTCCGTTTCCCGCGACTCTCGCGACTTATAGGGTATTGCCTCCTTACGAGGCTCATCATTGGGCTTTCATGCAAAAATACAGTGTCTACACCGCATAAACTCTAGAGCGTGTAGTATGATCATCAGCAGAAAAGATCCTACTAATTTTGCTAGTACTACACTAGTGGAAAAGGTGGGATTACCATTAATACCTATGGATAGACCTTACTTGTGGATGAGTGAATTTGGCGAGGTTGAGGTTAGTCATAGAGTTGTGGTTAGTTTTGCTATTGGGGAAAAATATATTGATGAGGTAGTGTGTGACGTAGTTCCTATGAGTACTACACATATATCATTGGGCAAGCCTTGGTATAAGTTTAACAAGGTAACTTATGATATGGACAAGAATAGATATAAGGTCAAATATGGTGGGAAAGTCATTACTATCATTCCTTTAACACCACAGTAGGCATATGATAATGTGTTGTATTTTCAGAGGAGTACGAGTAGTGAGAGACATGGTAATGTTGATAAAGTATGTTCTGTAGAGCCATCAGAGAACGACATAGGTAATGAGATAGTTGAAGAATTTGTTGTAAAGGAAAGTGTACGAAAATAAAATGGAGTAGTGACTAAGGGTTTTAATGAGAGTGAGATCATTAGCGAGGCTAAAGTCGGTGAGAATGCTTATGAGGCCAAGAGTTATGAGTGTGTTGTTGTGAGTTACATGGTGAGTGGAAATGCTTGGGAGACCATGAGCATTGAAGGAGTAAACACTTGTGAGACAGTGTGCATTGAGGTTGAAAAACATAGTAAAGCTGAGCATTTGTGTGAGGTCTTTGCAAATAAGGTTGAGATAGTGGCTATGGGTGATGATGAAGCCATGCGAGCGAGTGAAAATGAAGTCGATGTGGTAGTGAAGTTTTTACCTAACGCATTCTCTACTATTTATGTTTCTTCATTGCAGTTGCACGTGGTCAAGTATGATTCATTTATACTCCAAGATCATCATTCAATTGATTTTGTCATAACTATCTATGATCCGGGATCGGATTCGAGGACGAATCCATTTAAATAGATGGAGAATGATATGATCCAGGGTACCCACAAGAGGGTCATCGACGACAGAGTTCAATTAGGCTTATTGTGGGTTAATTTTTATTCAATCTTCAAGTCCAAGACAACATTCAAACCTAAAAAACCGGATTGAAATATATGAGAATGACGCAAGCCCAATATAGAAGCAGTTTTGATGAATCAAGCCGAATCAAGTCCGACACCAAAAATTCGGCCAAAACAAGACTTAATAGGCTTGAGACACATAATTTGGGCCTTGTTACATGAAGACCAAGAAATTTAGGAGCTTTTGGTGCAATGAGACAACTTTAGATATTTTGGGAACAATTGTCACCTTTGTTGACTTATTAGGCATCTTTGTTGGATTTTTATGGTTTTGTTGTTTTTCCTTTTGTTGAATTTTTTGGCAAAGTTGTTGATGACTTTAGCCACCTTGTTTGACATTTATGTTTTGTTGTCTAGGTTATTAAATGACCATTAAAGGTATAGCCTTTAAATAGCCAGTAGTTAGCAAGTTAGGGTGTTTTGGTCTTTTTACACCTATTAGGGTTTCTTTTATTGTACTATATATTATAACATTTCTTTCTTTAAAAAAAAAAAATCATCAATTTTGAAATTAGCTTCATCTTGAAAGCTTGGCTTTTTCTAAAAATTGCTTAAGGGAGGGATTCCCCTTATTTCGTGCAATCGACTTATCTAAGGCGTGGCAACCTTAGTGACTTCTCCGTGCTAGTAGAACACTACAAGGAATCATCTTAAGGGTTCTCAAAGACAAGTTCTTTGTTGGTCTTCTTTGTGGCCTTGGAAGGGTTTTGTTCCTACAAAATCAAATTCGCGGTGCTTGGGGTTCTATCCGTTGCGAGGGGTTTGCTTGGCCTTAAACATCAAAGCGAGTTCCGCGTCACTGGGTTTTTTGTATATAAAGATGACATTTTGATATGTACAGCAGATGTTAATAATAGTCTTTATATTTTGAATATAAACGAATCTCAACATATAACATGACAAACAAAAGCTTAAATTGAGTAACACAGATGAAACTTATATTTGGGATTGTCGTCTATGACACATTATCAAGACTCGTATATCCATATTTTCGAAGAGTAGATACATGGACGGATTTGATCATAATTCATATGATATATGCGAATCTTATTTATTAGGCAAAATGCATAAAACACCTTTTAGCAATAAAGGTGTATGTGCCACCGAACTGTTAGCCCTCGATCATAGTGACGAATACGGGCCAATGTCTAGCTAGGCTAAAGGTGGTTATGAATACTTCGTAACCTTTATGGATGTTGCATCACGTTATGCTTATGTGTATCTTATGAAACACACGTCGAAAACTTTTGAGAAATTCAAAGAGTTTCGACACGCAGTAGAAAAACAGACCGGCAAAAGTATTAAAACATTATGGTCAGACCGTGTTGGAGAATAATTGAGCAATGAGTTTCTCGATTACTTGAAAGAGTATGGTATTCTTTCATAATGGACTCCTTCCGGAACACCTCAATTGAACGGTGTGTCCGAACGGAGAAACCAAACTTTATTGGATATGGTAAGATCAATGATGAGTCACACTGAGCTACCAATTTCCTTCTTGGGATACGTATTGAATAGTACAATTCTTATTTTGAATAAGGTTCCGTCAAAATCTGTTGGACAGACTCCATATGAAATATGGACAGGAAAGAAACCGAGTTTCTCATTCCTGAAGATTTGGGTATGCTGGGCATATATTAAACGTTTGGATGGTGCCAAACTAGAACCCAAATCGGATAAGTGTCTATTTATAATTGGTTATCCTAGGGAAACCAAATGATATTATTTCCACAACCAATAAGAGAACAAAATATTTGTTGCTCTCCATGCTGTTGGAGTTTCTACGTCCCGAGGATCGAATACAAAGTAAGAAATACATGTGCGAATACAACGAGGGAGTTACGGAATACTCACATCGATCGGTTGAGCGACGCAGAGACGAACAAAAACTGATTTTCTGCCTCTGTCATGGTCACGGTAGTGACTGTTTTTCAGCTCACTGTTTTCGGCCATTGTTGCTCCTTGAACAAGCTCCAAGCTTCGTCAAACGATTCCAAGCTCATGGGTGGACTTCCCTATCACATTCGCATGTCTCTCGGAGTGCTAGCTCTCGATGTTTTTGCCATAAAAACCATCACACTTGCTTCCCATCTTCTCGGTTTTGCCTAGCAGAAAACCAGTGAAGAAATGCCCCTCCATGGGCGTGAGAGAGAAGAGAAAAGAGAGGAGAGAGTTGTTTTGTTTTTCTAAAATGTGTATTAGTTATTTGTTTTCCAAAAACAAATAAAATATATACCATTTTCACTTTTCAAAAAGTCAAGGCAATAAAGTTTGCCAACAACTCCCATCAAGTCACATCAATCAATCAATCAATGGTCACATCACTCAAAGTGACATGTGATTTGACGCTTGATTTGACTTGCATGCCGCACTCTAATTCGAAATGCGAATGCGCTCGCAAACAATCCCGGGCTCGGGTTCGCTAATTCCAAATTAACGAATTTTCCATTGCGACGTAATTAAATGATTTTGCCTAGCGAAATCACTATTCACGTCGCTAACGAATTAAATCTAAATTAACTCATTCGCCCGAATTAAAATCTAATTCTAATTCCGCGTCGAAATACAATTTTGTATAATATATCGAATATATTATTTTATCGATTAATTCCAAATTAATCGTTATCTATCTTTAAATGATATTTTATCCGAGATAAAATATCTCTACAATTAATCCCAGATTAATTTTCTCTCTCATCTAATTAATCCCAGATTAATAAAAGTGAGAGTCATACGTCATCGGTGAATATTCGGGAAGCGACCCATGAGATCCCCAGATATGTTGGCAGTAAATGCGGTCGTCGGACTATCCGAACACGTAAGTACCTAGTTGATAAGTGTGGTTTAGACCAACTTATTCTAGCATCTTTAGCCTATTATTTTGTTATGTTTCGAGCCATTTAATGTATTTTGTAGTATATTTTAAGTCTTATTTGTAGGAAGCATTATAACATCAAGAATAGAGAAAATACGTGTATTTTGGGACCTATTGGGAGCATCGGACTCAAGAAGCAGTAAAAACCAGCATCATTTGCGCACTGAAATTAAAAAGGCTATAACTTTTGATCTAGAAAGAGTTACGAGACCCATAATATATCGATTTGCATCTAATCGAGGAAATCTAGTCATTCACTGTTCAACGCCGCAGCGCCCCCTGCGGAAGAAAACCTGCGCAAGCCATGAAAGTGATTTTTAGGGTTTTTAACATGTATTATGACTCCAAGGCTCTACTATAAATATATCAGTTCGTCCAAAACTAGAGAGGAGGCTAATACACTGCAAAAAACACAGAAATAAATATTTAGAGATCCAAGGAGAGGATTGAAGAGCGAAAAGAGGAGATTAAAGTGGTGACGTCCGGAGAGGAAGAGATTCAATTCGGGTTTTATCTTCTTATTTCGTTCTTAGAACTCTAATGATTTCCATTAGATTCATGACTTATTATTCATTGTTTTATTTTATTGTCATGAACTAACTCCTTAATTCTGGAGAATGATGTAATCTATGCTTGAACCTTGTAATTGTTTGTCGATTTTGTTATGAAGTTTTATTAATTTATTTATATTCTTTTGAGTTTAATGCTTCTTGATTGTTGGCCACAATTGAAGATGATATATGTTTAGAATCTATCACTCGAGAGAGGGGATTTTGAATAGATCTAGAGAATATAACCTAGAATTTTATAGAGTTCGAGAGAATCTGTAGTCATTTGAAGTAGTTAATATAGAATCACAAAGCGTAATGAGTTGTTAACTATTGGATTTTTATAGAGATATCGAAGTCTATAGTTGATGATATTTTCACTGATGCTCGAGAGAGGGAGCGGATATTTACGGAATCTTGACTTATAAATAATATAACTGAACAAAGATTAATTGGCATAACAAATACATAGGCGACAGCTAGGTGAAATCAGGATCTAGAATCTCTATCGTATTAGTTCCTCCCATTTTATTATTTTTATATTTTATTTATTTATTAAAAATATTTATTATTTATCGTCTAAATAAAGTTAGGATTATCAATTGTAGTACTTAATGCGAGTTAACGCAATCCCTGGGGGTTCGACACTCTTTCACTGATTTATACTAAAACTTGACATCGTACACTTGCGGTACGATATAAAAATATCACAATAAGTTTTGGCGCCGTTGCCGGGGATTGTTTGTTAAATTCACATTAATACTACTACCAAGTAATTTTAGCTTTAACTTAGAATTTTATTTTTATTTTATTATTTTTATTTCCTTTATTTTTGTCTTAAGTTTTATTTTTGTTTTTATTTCTTATTTATTATTTTGTTTTTTTTGTTTTTTTTTGTTTTATTTTTTTCTTACCAGGTGAGTTTGACAAGAAGCAATGGCAGATCCTGTTAGTGCACTGATAGCTCAAGTATCGTCCCTCACGACTCATCTAGCAGTATTGACAAATCAAATGGGCCAACCGTCTATTGAAGCTGCTTCTGCTAATGGAATGCTTTTATCCAACAGAGGAGCAGGATTTGAACAAGTACAAGCTAAGCAGAAACCTTCCTTAGAAGACCTCATGAGCATGTTTGTAGCTACAGCTTCAGAGAGGTTTGAGAGGAATGAGTCAAGGCTGGATAATATCAAAACACGAATGGGCAATATAGAGGCAAATATGAAATCTTTAGAAGCACAAATTAGGTTGCTAGTTTCTTCCATGGCCAATCAACAGACATGGGTTTTTCCGAGTGATATTGAAATCAACCCCAATGAGCAATGTCAAATCAGAACCGGTAGGAGCGGAAAAGAGTTTAAAGACACCTCTCAGGACTCAGACAGTAAAGAAAATGAAATGGTATTTCATGAGGAAACAGTAACAGAAGAAGAAAACAAAGGTGAATTGATAATGAGAGGTCAATATGAAGAAATCACCTTCAGTGTTTTCAGAGCCATGCCGAGTTCTCAAGGTGATGTAGACTGTCACAGGATAGATACAGTAGAAAAGGGAGTTGAAACCAGACAGGGTGAATCAGTATTTCAGCAACCTATGAGCATAATGTAGGCATGCATAAAAGAAGATTATCTGCAGCTAAACTCGAAACCACTCCCAAAGCGCCGTAAAAAGAGGAAAAGAAAGGCCAGTACTCACTTGGAGATGATCCCTGGAAGGTTAAAAAGGAGGCCGAGCCAATTTTCTCGAATGTGTAGTCCAGAATTTCCAACTGGGGGACAATCTACATATCTTGGGGGACGATCTATGGATAAATTACCAAAGCCTGCCAAGTTGTCTTTTTCATGTCATAAGAATCGGTGGATACCAAAGAAGAAGAAAGATGAGATTACTCGGTTCACTACGTTTAAGCCACCATGACCACCATTTGGGTGGTTGCGTCTGGCTGAAGACGTTAAACTTAGCGCTAATGGGGAGGCAACCCTTACATTTCTTTTATTATTATTTTCTTTACTTTTATTTTATTTTATTTTATTGTGTGCTATTTATTAATTTGCATGTTATTTATGCAGGTAGCATGAAACACACAACGCCCGCGCAACCAAATTCTAACCAGCAAGAGCCTGATCAACTCCGTGCACGATAGTGTTGTTCCTCACACTTGTTCTTTAAATTTTTAGCTTACATTGAGGACAATGCAAGTTTTAAGTTTGGGGCTGTGTGCATGTTGCTTAATTGTTAATTATTTGTTTAAATTTATTGAAATAAAAAAAATGTTTTAGTCTTTGATAGTAAAGCATAAATCGTGTGATGATATTGTTTGTTTATGAGTGAAATTTTAGAAACGACAAGTGCCTGATTTACTTTTATCTGATGCCTTGAATAACTGATCTATGTTAGACTCGTAAGCACTTAAAAATAGGTTTTTAGTAGTGAAAACTTAAGTAGTTGACAAGGTGACTAGTTGAAGAAATTGCATGTCGATGAATGACCGTTTGCTTAGATATCTATCTTGATTTGCTAGTGTTATGAAGTATGGTATAGCTAAAAAGAAAAATGTCTCTAAAGAAATAAAATAAACCACCTATAACCGATAAGCGTGAAGCTACCCATGGGCGAGTATTAGGACCACCATGAGGAGAAATGCTACCTTAAATGGTAGGTGAGTTGAAAAGCCAAAAAGTGAAAAAAGAGAAAAGCAAAAAGATACAAGAAAAGAAAAGAAAAATCATACCATACTGAGCACGAAATAAAGCAATTATAGAGCAAAATTGAGATATCTAGGTTGGTTTGACCCATCGATTCTAATTTTTAAACGAAATCATTGAGTTGGCTTACTTAGGATCAAAGTTGTGAATGAACCTTTACACACACACACCGTGAGTCTAACTTAGATAATTTATTCAATAATTTGGATTCGAGTTGCATTTGCGTACTTTGAAGGTTCTCTGATTTCATTTATAAGTTTTCTTTGAGGAAAATTTTATGTGCAACTATCGGGACAATCTTTTGTTATTTTTTTTATATATTTTTGCATGATTGTGTGTTAATGACGTTTGTGGGTATCGTCGCTGTAAGCCCTCACGAGACTATAACTCGTCCACTAGGGCCGCCTAGGGGTTTAAAGGCTTGTTGCATACGCTAAATGCAATCGTGATCCCTACGAAAGTGGCTTAGTTAATTTAGTTACTTTTATTTGTTTATTTATATTTAGTTTTTATTTTATCTTTTGCTCGGGACTAGCAAAATCTTAAGTTTGGTGGTGTTTGATAAGTGTGGTTTATACCAACTTATTCTAGCATCTTTAGCCTATTATTTTGTTATGTTTCGAGCCATTTAATATATTTTGTAGTATATTTTAAGTCTTATTTGTAGGAAGCATTATAACATCAAGAATAGAGCAAAAACGTGTATTTCAGGACCTATTGGGAGCATCGGACTCAAGAAACAGTAAAAACCAGCATCAGCTGCGCACTGAAATTAAAAAGGCTATAACTTTTGATCTAGAAAGAGTTACGAGACCTATAATATATCAATTTGCATCTACTCGAGGAAATCTAGTCATTTACATACAATTTTCAGGGAGATGGACGCTGCAGCGCCTACTGTTCAGCGCCGCAGCCCCCAGCGGAAGAAAACCTACGCAAGCCATGAAAGTGATTTTTAGGGTTTTTAACATGTATTATGACTCCCAGACTCTACTATAAATATATCAGTTCATCCAAAACTAGAGAGGAGGCTAATACATTGCACAAAACATAGAAATAAATATTTAGAGATCCAAGGAGAGGATTGAAGAGCGAAAAAAGGAGATTAAGGCGGTGACGTCCGGAGAGGAAGAGATTCAATTCGGGTTTTATCTTCTTATTTCGTTCTTGTGGGCAATATGGTGTCATTAAACAGCAATAAACATGTAAACCAACCAGATCAAACAATCAAAAATAGATCTAGATGCAATAAAACCCTAAAACAATAAAACCAGAAAAACCTGATTAAATCGTCCAAGTTGAGATGATCTCTGTCCTTAAGAACTTATTGGCACCGTCACAGGTGCTTTACGGATTCGTATTGCCAACGTTCTCCTAGGATTACTTGGATTCTTCTTGTTCAATGAGCACTCTTTAACAAGTGTTTGAACTTGGATCCAAATGGTGGATCTCTCTCTCAAAACAAAGAAAACAACAATGCATTTTTAAGTTCTTGGATATTAATTGTATATTTTATGTATCTATCATTTGGAATAAAAGCCTCCTTTTATAAGGCATTGAGGGGTGCCAATAGGGCACCCCTTGGGGTGGGTTGCAACCCTCCAAGGATTGCAACCTCCCATACACCCCTTGAACATCTAAATGATATACATATATATATATACATATCCTATTTAATGAATTTGAGGAATTTACAACAATCCCCCACAATTCTTCAAATATTCATTCAGACACGTGAGAGAGATACCGTGAGCTAAAGCTGCATCGAAATAGGTAGCTTTCCCCTTGAACCTTTCCTAGTGAATGACAATCGGATTTACTTGGCAAACCAGTGACCCATAGTCTTGAACTGTTCTGCGGTTGGTGTAAACCAAGACAATTGCCAACACACAGCTTTAATTCGATCATTTCCCGTTCTACGGTTGTGTTCATTTCGGCCCTGAACAACGGTCCTGGATTCATCAAGTACTTTAGGGTAACCCGCCTTTAAAGGTTCCCATGGAAGCAGCCTCACTTCTTACTTGAAATAGGTGATCTACTATGAAGAGGTAATCTGTCTTTACCCCCATTAGGACTCATCTCCTAATATAGTGATCATTAAAAGCCTTAGTTTATCCTAACCAATGACAGACAGCACTCAGCGTCATTATCGGAATGGGAAAGAGTATAAAACTCTTCAGTGCTTGTTTTGAATTGCACAAAGTTTTTATTGTCCCTTTTGAACCTAGATCTTGGGATCTCCAGTCAACTAGGTTGGGTTTCCACAGTGACAATTCTTAGATTATAGGCTTCAAGCCCATTCCCCTCGATGACTTCTCAACTTGCTCTCGAGGTAAACCTTTAGTTAGTGGATCCGCTAGGTTTTCCTTCGACTTAACATAATCGATCGTTATTATGCCACTTGAGAGCAGTTGACGTATGGTATTATGTCTCCGACGTATGTGTCGAGACTTACCATTATACATTGTATTTTGGGCTCTCCCAATTGTCGATTGGCTATCACAATGTATGCTAATCGCTGGCACTGGTTTGAGCCAACTAGGAATATCCTCCAGGAAGTTTCTAAGCCATTCTGCTTCTTCCGCCATTTTGTCTAATGCTATTAACTCAGATTCCATAGTAGACCGGGCAATACACGTTTGCCTCGAGTATTTCCATGACACAGCTACATTACCAAGTGTGAAAACAAATCCACTCGTAGATTTGGAATCCACCGTATCAGATATCCAGTTAGCATCGCTGTATCCCACTAGTACAACATGATATCTCTCGTAATGTAGCCCATATTTTGAAGTTTCTCTCAGATACCTCAAAACTCTTACTATGGCTTTCCAGTGATTGTGTCCTGGATTGCTTGTATATCTGCTAAGCCGATTCACAACTTGAGCGATATCAGGTCGTGTACAATTCGTGAGATACATCAAACTTCCGATGATTCTCGAATACTCTAATTGTGATATGCTTGAACCAGTATTCTTTGATAAATGAAGAGTTAGGTCTACAGGGGTTCTAGCCACATTTAGATCACCTTTGATATATTTATCGAGTATCTTCTCAATATAATGAGTCTGTGATAATATATATCCGTCTGATGTCCTAGAAATCTTTATTCCTAGGATCACATCAGCTATCCCCATATCTTTCATATCAAATCTGCTGGATAACACGTTTTTAGTAGACTGAATCATTTCATGATTACTACCAATTATCAGCATATCGTCTACATAAAGACACACAATGACATATCATTTTTGAGTTGATTTGGTGTACATACACTTATCGCACTCATTGGTTTTGAACCCATTTGACAACATTTCTTTGTCAAATTTCTCATGCCATTGTTTCGGTGCTTGTTTTAATCCGTACAAGGATTTTACAAGTTTGCACACCTTTTGTTCTTGTCCATGAACACTAAACCCTTCTGGTTGTTCCATGTAAATCTCTTCATCCAATTCACCATTCAAGAATGCCGTCTTTACATCCATTTGATGTATTTCAAGACCAAATATAACTGCTATGGCTATGATCATTCTTATCGATGTGATACGAGTCACTGGTGAATAGGTGTCAAAGTAATCAATGCCTTCTTTTTATCTATAACCTTTTATGACAAGTCTTTCCTTGTACTTATCTATTGATCCATCCGTTTTCATCTTCCTTTTGAATATCCATTTGTTGCCCAGTGGCTTACAACCTGGTGGAAGATCAACCAACTCCCAAGTATGGTTCTGTAGGATTGAATCAATCTCACTGTTTATTGCCTCTTTCCAAAGTGGTGCCTCCGGAGAAGACATGGCTTCTTTATAGCTCTGAGGCTCATTTTATAACAAATATGTCAGAAAATCAGGACCAAACGACTTAGACGTTCTAGCTCTTTTGCTACGTCTAGGCTCGATTGCCTCAGTATTAGCACGTTTATCTGATTCTAGGTCAACCTTATCACTGTCCTTGACAGTGTCAATTGTTCTTTTGAGAGACCCCGTTATTTGTCTTTCCTTATAAGGAAACGTCTCTTCAAAAAATATCGCATTCCTTGACTCAATTATCATATTTGGATTGATGTCAGGAATCTCCGACTTGTGTACCAAGAATCGATACGCACTACTGTTGTGAGCATATCCAATGAATATACAGTCAAAAGTTTTGGATCCTATTCTAACCTTCTTAGGTTTAGGAACCATTACTTTGGCAAGACACCCCCACACTTTTAGGTATTTGTAGGAAGGTACGAAACCTTTCCACAATTCATATGGTGTCTTGTCAAGTCTTCTGTGAGGAAGCTTGTTTAGAACGTAGTTCGCGGAAAGCAAGGCTTCCCCCCACAAGTTCTGGGGTAGACCCGAACTCGTCAATATGGCGTTCATCATTTCCTTCAACGTTCGGTTTTTGCGCTCCGTAATTCTGTTCTGTTGAGGAGAATAAGGAGCAGTGGTTTCGTGAATAATTTCGTGCACATAACAATATTCACCGAATGGTGAAACGTATTCACCGCCTCTATCACTCCTGATTCTTTTGATTTTCTTCCTAAGTTGGTTTTCAACTTCGTTCTTATAGTGTACGAAGATCTCAATTGCTTCAGCTTTTCTTCTAAGCAAGTACACATAACAGAATCTTGTGCTGTCATCGATAAAAGTGACAAAGTACTTTTTACCGCCTCTTTTTTTGCACAATATTCATGTCACATACATCGGTATGTATAAGTTCTAGCGGTTCAGAATTGCGTTCTATGGAATGAAATGATGCTCGATGCATTTTAGCTTCAATACATGCTTCACACTTATGTTGGCTATCAATTGCAAATTTAGGTATAAGGTCCATGTTAATTAGTTTACGCATGGTATCATAATTAACATACATTTTGTGACACAATAATATAAGCAGACGAACTAGCTTTATCAATAGCACGATTAACAGTCATTACATTTAGCTTGAAAATGCCCTCAGTTAGGTATCCTTTTCCTACATACATATCATTCTTAGTCAATACAAACTTGTCAGAAACAAACACAAGCTTAAAACCAGCCTTACTAAGAAGAGAGCCCGAGACCAAGTTCTTCCGAATATCTGGAACGTGCAGTACATTCTTCAATGTTAGCTTCTTTCCGGATGTCATCTTCAGAACCACTGTGCCTTGTCCAACCACCTGAGAGGTAGACGAGTTTCCCATTGTCAGATGATCACCGCCATCGACCTTCTGGTACATGGAAAACATCTTACTGTCTGCACAGATATGACGAGTAGCCCCAGTGTCTACCCATCATTCTCTCGGATTCCCAACTATGTTGGCTTCGGTTACCACTGCTGATAGTTCCATCTCTGAGATATCATCAGTCAGCTGCTCACCTTCAGTGACATGGGCCTCATTTTTCTTTTTCTTGCCATTGTCCTGAGACTTCTTGTTTCTGCAGTCCTTTGACATATGACCTCTCTTTCCACAGTTGTAGCATTTTCCCTTGAACTTCTTGTTCCCAGAGTCAGCTCCACTGTTCTTTCTATTTTTTCTACCCTTTACACCTTCAATGATGTTGGCCTTAGACTCCAGAGTCTTGTAGCTGGCCTTCTCGGACATCTTATTGTCCTCCTCGATTCTCAATCGAACACTGAGGTCTTCAAGGCTCATCTGCTTCTTTTTGTATTTCAGATAGCTCCTGAAGTCCTTCCATGATGGAGGCAACTTTTCAATTATATCGGTAACTTGAAACATCTCACAGAGTTTCATTCCCTCATCCAGTATTTCATGAATGATCAATTACAGTTCACCCAACTGAGACATCACCGTCCTTGAATCTACCATCTTGTAGTCCAGGAACCTACCCACGGCAAATTTCTTTTTTCCGGCATCTTCGGTTTTGTACTTCTTCTCGAGAGATTCCCAGAGATCCTTCGCAGAAGTCATGCGTTGGTACACATTGTACAGGGTATTGTCAAGACCACCCAAAAGGTAGTTCTTGCATAAGAAGTCTCCAGACATCCAAGTCTGTTCTCGCTCTTCCTTGGCCAATTCAGATTCACCCTCCACAGGACCCGGAGGATCTTTGAGGAATTTAGCCAACTGGAGAGTTTTCATGTAGAACAGCATTTTGCTCTGCCACTGTTTGAAATTTGCCCCACCAAATTTCTCCGGCTTTTCTCCGTGAGAGACCGGTACCGTGATATTTCCGCTAGCCATTTGTAACTGGAAAATCAATAGGGTTCAATCAGTCTACGAAAGACAAATTGCACAACGATCAACGAATGATCTTGTTCAAAGTGATGTACTAGGTAGTCACTTGTTGTTCTAATGGACGAAAGTTCCAATAAACACAAGTCCTTGAATTTCAACTAAAGATACTTAAGGAAAATTGAATGAACGAATATTCTTCAAACACTTTTTCCAATAGGATCTTTTAGCAATTCAAAACCCAGATTTAAACTTTTCCAATAGCACAATTAATACGATAAGTGTAGATATATATGTCAATCAAGATTGGATGGAATTACTTTGTAGGACACAGAAACTGGGCAACGCATGCTGTTCCAGGCTCGCGGCCCGGTTGGGAGTACGGAGTAGCCCACGGGGGACTAAACCATAGAATAAAATGGAGTCGCCACCCGGTGTGAACCGGGAAAAAGATTTAAGGCCGCACTCACCCCTCGCAAGGGAAGACCTCAAATCGTTGGGTTCGGAATGGTCCCTTACTTATGTCAATTGTAATGAATGGATTTGTGCAATTTTAACCAAATCTACTCAACATACATATATATACATGCTTCGAAAGTAAATTTTCATTACGGTAAACATGCAATATCATACAATGAACATGCTGAATTATTAAACACGAAAACTAAATAACAACCTAAGCGTAAATGTAGATTAAACTCCTATTACGAAGGAAAATAACTATAACATACATGTAGGAAATAACGTACTAACGACCCAATCATGCTTAAGAAATAAATAACTTACTAATAACCTAATCATGCTCGCACACAAATTTGGATGAAACGAAACATGTGTGTCTCTCAAGTGGTACGTGGCATTGTATCCCGAGTGCAAACCGCAGTACCGTCCATTCGGATTCGGCTACGGAATTTACGTTCGGGTTTCCATCCGATATACCGCAAGAGAAAACACATATTCCGTTCATCCAGAATACACATCATACAATCTCATGCATACATTAAATTAATACCTGCAAAAATAAACATGTGGCCAAGGAATTTGGCCGTTTTCAATGTAGGACCTCGCATACCCGGTTCACGTCAACCGAGTACGCCGTGTCCGGAACAACAAAATAGAATATAACAAAGGGTGCCCTCAGGTCTTACCTTTTTAGTCGCTTTCCAGGAGTGCGTTTCACGGTGCCGGAAAGGTTATCGTTCTACTGTTCTCACTATCTGCTGTTTTCACTATTTTCACCGGGTTCGTCGTTTTAACTGTTTTAGCCATTTTCACCGCGGTTACAGTTTGCTGTTTTCGGCCATTTTCTCACAGTTTTGACTCGCCGTTTTCACCGTTTCACTCGTTATTTTCACTCATGATTTTTCTGTACTTTTCTGTTATTTTCACTCGCTGTTTTCTCTCTTTTTCAACTCAAATTCTCTTTCTCTCTCTTAAATTATCCTTACGTCAATTTTGGTCACGATTTTGGCCACGTTTTCACGTACGCATGTCACATGCAAACGGACCGCCAATTACAGGTGTTTGGATAGGGTTTCAAGGAATTATCTGGGCTCGGTTTTGGGATGGTTTTCACGTGAGTTTGGTGGATTATTCTTTTGCGGTTTCAAGAGTTTTTGAGGGGGGATATTGCTTAATCATGTGGAGGCAGAGAGCTCGATCTTGGCTAGGGCTTACATGGGTTTGGAGGGCAGTTTGTGGGAGTCATTCACGTGCATGGTGCTCAGCTTGAAGCTTGTGGTAGTGTGTGCGTAGGTAAGGGTGTGGGCTCGGCTAGGCTAGGGGTACTCAGTCAGTTTGAAGGGAATGAGGCTCGGCAGTTGGCAGTGAGCTGCATGGTTCATGCATGATGCTCGACAAGGTGAGGTGGGAGTTGGTCTCGACCGTGGAGTGAGCATGAAGTGCAATGGCTATGGTTGAGTGCTCGGCAGTGTGTGTTGGTAATGGCTCGGCAGTGGGGTTGTGTGGCAGAAGGCTGGTTCATGCGTAAATGAAGCATCCAGGGGGCTGTGTGATGGCTCGGTAGTGAGGTGAGGCCGTTATGGTAGGGTGATGAGAGCAGTTCACGTATGGTGAAGGGCAGTGAGCTGGAGGGTGTTTCAGGCTCAAATGATGAGAGATGGGTGGTTATGTGCTTTTGTAGTTTAGTGCTTGTTTGGTTTATGAAGGAATGGGTTTTGTGAATCATACATGTGAAGGAATGGTTGTTCACGTGGGAATTGTGGGCTTTTGTGATTTGTGAGGCTAGTAGGTGGCGTTTGTGGGGAGGGTTTTTTTGTGAACCGGGCCGAGGATAAATTAAAATTTAGACCGAACGAGCGAACCCGAAGCTTGAACAAGCGAACCAAATCCAATAAAAAATGTCAATTCTTGACCCTTCCCTTCCGACGACCGCTTTCCTCAACTTCCGCAACTAAAAAGTAGTGCCTCCATTCGAGGCTCATCATTGGGCTGATATGCAAAAATGCAATGCCTACATACTTGTGCAAAATTACACTTTAAATTCTCAACCAATTATGCAACAACCAATCAATTTCAACTTTATCACTATGTGTATGCTTGTGATAATTGAACAACTTAATAATAACTTAAATCTATACTACCAAGATTAATGTGTTTACAGTATATGACTAACCAAGTTAATATTAGTTAAAGTTTGAAGTTTATGATACTTCCAGGACAAAATCGTTAGTGTCACGTTCGTATCTACGTTCGAACGAGACTGTCCAGTGTGTGTGCGTTCATGTTGCATTTGATAACGCGTTCGAACGAAGTATTTCCAGAGAGTTCACGTTCATGTAGCGTTCGAGAACGCGTTCGAATGGAATGATTCCAGAGAGTTCATGTTCATGTAGCGTTCAAGAACGCGTACGAACGGAATGATTCCAGAGAGTTTGCGTTTGAGTTGCATTTAGGACGCGTTCGAACGTTCTAAGGAAGAAGGCTTGCGTTAGAGTTGTGTTTGAAGAGGCGTTCGAACGTTCTTACGAAAATTCAAATTTTTACCTTCGCGTGCATTGGGCGTTCGAACGCCCTACGGGTTTTTCATGCACAGTTCGTATTTTTCAGAAAATATTCAAACCCTAAGATGCGAATTACTATCTAATAACACTAGATCAATAAGTGCTTAAGATTGTGGGCAATATGGTATCATTAAACAGCAATAAACATGCAAACCAACCAGATCAAACAATCAAAAGGAGATCTAGATGCAATAAAACCCTAAAACAATAAAACCAGAAAAACCTGATTAAATCGTCCAAGTCGAGATGATCTCTGTCCTTAAGAACTTATTGGCGTCGTCACATGTGCTTTACGGATTCGTATTGCCAATGTTCTACCAGGATTACTTGGATTCTTCTTGTTTAAGGAGCACTCCTTAACAAGTGTTTGAACTTGGATCCAAATGGTGGATCTCTCTCTCAAAACAAAGAAAACAACAATGCCTTTTTAAGTTATTGGATATTAATTGTATATTTTATGTATCTATCATTTGGAATAAAAGCCTCATTTTATAAGGCATTGAGGGGTGCCAATAGGGCACCCCTTGGGGTGGGTTGCAACCCTCCAAGGATTGCAACCTCCCATACACCCCTTGAACATCCAAATGATATATATATATATATATATATAATATATATATATATATATATATATATACACACACATACATATCCTATTTAATGAATTTGAGGAATTTACAACAGTTCTTAGAATTCTAATGATTTCCATTAGATTCATGACTTATTATTCATTGTTTTATTTTATTGTCATGAACTAACTCCTTAATTCTGGAGAATGATGTAATCTATGCTTGAACCTTGTAATTGTTTGTCGATTTTGTTATTAAGTCTTATTAATTTATTTATATTCTTTTGAGTTTAATGCTTCTTGATTGTTGGCCACAATTGAAGATGATATATGTTTAGAATATATCACTCGAGAGAGGGGATTTTGAATAGATCTAGAGAATATAACCTAGAATTTTATAGAGTTCGACAAAATCTGTAGTCCTTTGAAGTCGTTAATATAGAATCACAAAGCATAATGAGTTGTTAACTATTGGATTTTTATAGAGATATCGAAGTCTGTAGTTGATGATATTTTCACTGATGCTCGAGAGAGGGAGTGGATATTTGCAGAATCTTGACTTATAAATAATATAACTGAACAAAGATTAATTGGCATAACAAATACATAGGCGACAGCTAGGTGAAATCAGGATCCATAATCTCTATCGTATTAGTTCCTCCTATTTTATTATTTTTATATTTTATTTATTTATTAAAAATCTTTATTATTTATCGTCTAAATAAAGTTAAGATTATCAATTTTAGTGTTTAATGCGAGTTAACGCAATCCCTGTGGGTTCGACACTCTTTCACTGATTTATACTAAAACTTGACACCGTACACTTGCGGTACGATATAAAAATATCACAACAAGTTTTTGGCGCCGTTGCCGGGGATTGTTTGTTTAATTCACATTAATACTACTACCAAGTAATTTTAGCTTTAACTTAGAATTTTATTTTTATTTTTATTTTTATTTTTTATTTTTATTTCCTTTATTTTTGTCTTAAGTTTTATTTTTGTTTTTATTTCTTATTTTTTATTTTATTTTATTTTATTTTTTTTGTTTTATTTTTTTCTTACCAGGTGAGTTTGAAAAGAAGCAATGGCAGATCCTGTTAGTGCACTGATAGCTCAAGTATCGTCCCTTACGACTCATCTAGCAGTATTGACAAATCAAATGGGCCAACCGTCTATTGAAGCTGCTTCTGCTAATGGAATGCTTTTATCCAACAGAGGAGCAGGATTTGAACAAGTACAAGCTAAGCAGAAACCTTCCTTAGAAGACCTCATGAGCATGTTTGTAGCTACAGCTTCAGAGAGGTTTGAGAGGAATGAGTCAAGGCTGGATAATAAAACAACACGAATGGGCAATATAGAGGCAAATATGAAATCTTTAGAAGCACAAATTAGGTTGCTAGTTTCTTCCATGGCCAATCAACAGACATGGGTTTTTCCGAGTGATATTGAAATCAACCCCAATGAGCAATGTCAAATCAGAACCGGTAGGAGCGGAAAAGAGTTTAAAGACACCTCTCAGGACTCAGACAGTAAAGAAAATGAAATGGTATTTCATGAGGAAACAGTAACAGAAGAAGAAAACAAAGGTGAATTGATAATGAGAGGTCAATATGAAGAAATCACCTTCAGTGTTTCAGAGCCATGCCGAGTTCTCAAGGTGATGTAGACTGTCACAGGATAGATACAGTAGAAAAGGGAGTTGAAACCAGACAGACAGGGTGAATCAGTATTTCAGCAACCTATGAGCATAATGTAGGCATGCATAAAAGAAGATTATTTGCAGCTAAACTCGAAACCACTCCCAAAGCGCCGTTAAAAAGAGGAAAAGAAAGGCCAGTACTCACTTGGAGATGATCCCTGGAAGGTTAAAAAGGAGGCCGAGCCAATTTTCTCGAATGTGTAGTCCAGAATTTCCAACTGGGGGACAATCTACATATCTTGGGGGACGATCTATGGATAAATTACAAAAGCCTGCCAAGTTGTCTTTTTCATGTCATAAGAACCGGTGGATACCAAAGAAGAAGAAAGATGAGATTACTCGGTTCACTACGTTTAAGCCACCATGACCACCATTTGGGTGGTTGCGTCTGGCTGAAGACGTTAAACTTAGCGCTAACGGGGAGGCAACCCTTACATTTCTTTTATTATTATTTTCTTTACTTTTATTTTATTTTATTTTATTGTGTGCTATTTATTAATTTGCATGTTATTTATACAGGTAGCACGAAACACACAACGCCCGCGCAACCAAATTCTAACCAGCAAGAGCCTGATCAACTCCGTGCACGGTAGTGTTGTTACTCACTCTTGTTCTTTAAATTTTTAGCTTACATTGAGGAAAATGCAAGTTTTAAGTTTGGGGGTGTGTGCATGTTGCTTACTTGTTAATTATTTGTTTAAATTTATTGAAATTAAAAAAATATATTTTAGTCTTTGATAGTAAAGCATAAATCCTGTGATGATATTGTTTGTTTATGAGTGAAATTTTAGAAACGACAAGTGCCTGATTTAGTTTTATCTGATGCCTTGAATAACTGATCTATGTTAGACTCGTAAGCACTTAAAAATAGGTTTTTAGCAGTGAAAACTTAAGTAGTTGACAAGGTGACTAGTTGAAGAAATTGCAAGTCGATGAATGACCGTTTGCTTAGATATCTATCTTGATTTGCTAGTGTTATGAAGTATGATACAGCTAAAAAGAAAAATGTCTCTAAAGAAATAAAATAAACCACCTATAACCGATAAGCGTGAAGCTACCCATGGGGGAGTATTAGGACCACCATGAGCGAGAAATGCTACCTTAAAGGGTAGGTGAGTTGAAAAGAAAAAAAGTGCAAAAAGAGAAAAGCAAAAAGTGACAAGAAAAGAAAAGAAAAACCATACCATACTGAGCACGAAATAAAGCAATTACAGAGAAAAATTGAGATATCTAGGTTGGTTTGACCCATTGATTCTAATTTTTAAACGAAATCATTGAGTTGGCTTACTTAGGATCAAAGTTGTGAATGAACCTTTACACACACACACCGTGAGTCTAACTTAGATAATTTATTCAAGAATTTGGATTAGAGTTGCAATTGCGTACTTTAAAGGTTCTCTGATTTCATTTATAAGTTTTCTTTGAGGAAAATTTTATGTGCAACTATCGGGACAATCTTTTGTTATTTTTTTCTATATTTTTGCATGATTGTGTGTGAATGACGTTTGTGGGTATCGTCGCTGTAAGCCCTCACGAGACTATAACTCGTCCACTAGGGCCGCCTAGGGGTTTAAAGGCTTGTTGCATACGCTAAATGCAATCTTGATCCCTAAGAAATTGCCTTAGTTAATTTAGTTAATTTTATTTGTTTATTTATATTTAGTTTTTATTTTATCTTTTGCTCGGGACTAGAAAAATCTTAAGTTTGGGGGTGTTTGATAAGTGTGGTTTATACCAACTTATTCTAGCATATTTAGCCTATTAATTTGTTATGTTTCGAGCCATTTAATGTATTTTGTAGTATATTTTAAGTCTTATTTGTAGGAAGCATTATAACATCAAGAATAGAGCAAATACGTTTATTTCGGGACCTATTGGGAGCATCGGACTCAAGAAGTAGTAAAAACCAGCATCAGTTGCGCACTAAAATTAAAAAGGCTATAACTTTTGATCTAGAAAGAGTTACGAGACCCATAATATATCGATTTGCATATACTCGAGGAAATCTAGTCATTTACATACATTTCCAGGGAGTTGGGCGCCGCAGCGCCCACTGTTCAGCGCCGCAGCCCCCTGCGGAAGAAAACCTGCGCAAGCCATGAAAGTGATTTTTAGGATTTTTAACATGTATTATGACTCCCAGGCTCTACTATAAATATATCAGTTCGTCCAAAACTAGTGAGGAGGCTAATACACTGCACAAAACACAAAAATAAATATTTAGAGATCCAATGAGAGGATTGAAGAGCGAAAAGAGGAGATTAAGGCGGTGACGTCCGGAGAGGAAGAGATTCAATTCGGGTTTTATCTTCTTATTTCGTTCTTAGAACTCTAATGATTTCCATTATATTCATGACTTATTATTCATTGTTTTATTTTATTGTCATGAACTAACTCCTTAATTCTGGAGAATGATGTAATCTATATTTGAACCTTGTAATTGTTTGTCGATTTTGTTATGAAGTTTTATTAATTTATTTATATTCTTTTGAGTTTAATGCTTCTTGATTACTGGCCACAATTGAAGATGATATATGTTTAGAATCTATCACTCGAGAGAGGGGATTTTGAATAGATCTAGAGAATATAACCTAGAATTTTATAGAGTTCGAGAGAATCTGTAGTCCTTTGAAGTCGTTATATAGAATCACAAAGCGTAATGAGTTGTTAACTATTGGATTTTTATAGAGATATCGAAGTCTGTAGTTGATGATATTTTCACTGATGCTCGAGAAAGGGAGTGGATATTTGCGGAATCTTGACTTATAAATAATATAACTGAACAAAGATTAATTGGCATAACAAATACATAGGCGACAGCTAGGTGAAATCAGGATCCAGAATCTATATCGTATTAGTTCCTCCTATTTTATTATTTTTATATTTTATTTATTTATTAAAAATCTTTATTATTTATCGTCTAAATAAAGTTAGGATTATCAATTGTAGTACTTAATGTGAGTTAACGCAATCCCTGTGGGTTCGACACTCTTTCACTGATTTATACTAAAACTTGACACCGTACACTTGCGGTACGATATAAAAATATCACAACTCTAGTACTACGTTTATACCGATTTACAAGACAAGGTGGCTTCTAGCAAAACGCCATGCCTACCCAATTCTCCAGAAATATCCTTACAGGAATATAGGATCTATATCAGGCGTAGTATACGTAGTATTGTGTATGTCGATCCAGTATCGGATGATCACGTGCTAGGTCTGGGGCTGGAATTGTGTCTGCCCCGTACGAAGCACATATCCGATGTCTAGTAACTAGTCTCTATAATCGGATAAACATGAGTCTTCATGGTGAAGACATACATGGATGACAACAGACAAACGTACAAAGCTAGGCTTGTAACGAAAGGGTATCGTCATCAACATGGTGTTGAATACGACGAAACATTTTACCTGTTGCCATGATTAAATCCATTCGGATAATGCTTGCTATTGCTGCATATTTCGATTATGAAATATGGCAGATGGACGTCAAAACCGCTTTCCTTAACGGAAACCTTTTGGAGGATGTTTATATATAACAGCCTGACGGTTTTGTCGTGTCAAAACATGCAAACAAGGTTTGCAAGTTAAATCGATCCATTTATGGATTGAAGCAAACATTGCGTTCTTGGAACCAACGTTTTGATGAGATCATAATGGTATATGGTTTCATTCAAAACGATGATGATTCTTGTGTATATAAGAAGGTTAGTGGGAGCGCACTGACATTGATTGTTCTATACGTTGATGATGTATTGCTTCTTAGTAATGACATTTCCATACTAAAATCGGTGAAAGCTTGGTTTCATTAAAATTCTCCATGAAATTCCTGGGAGAGGCAACCTTTATTCTAGGAATACGGATCTACTGAGATAAATCTAAAAGTTTTTGGCACTCTCCGAGAACTCGTACATTGACAATGTTAAAGAGATTCAACATGGATCAGTCCCAGAAGGGACTACTTCCAGTGTCACATGGTGTCTCTCTATCTAATGACATGTGTCCTAAAACTCAAGATGAGAGAGATTCAATGAATCGAATCTCGTTCGCTTCTACAGTCGAATCGATCATGTATGCCATACCATGTACACGACCTGGTGTCTCATATGCTTTGAGCATCTGCAGTCACTATCAGGCCGATCCAGGTGATAGTCACTGGATTGATGTAAAGAACATCTTTGAGTATCTTAGACGAACTAAGGATGCTTTCTTAGTATATGGAGAAAGAGAACTTGAGGTGACTGGGTTCACCGATGCAAGTTTCCAAACCGACAAAGACGATTGTAAGTCGCAATCATGGTACATATTTTGTTTGAATAACGGAACAGTGAGCTGGAAATCTTCCTAGCAAAATACTGTTACCGATTCAACAACAAAAGCGGAATACATTGCTCCAGCTGAGGCAGCAAAAGAAGCATTTTGGATCTATAAATTCCTAATTGGATTAGGAGTAGTTCTGTTAGGAGCTGAGCTGGGCTACAGCACAAGCTAAGGAATTACGATCTCATTAATGATCCAAGTATGTAATTCGACAGTTTCATCTGATTCGTAAGATCATACATCGTGGTGATGTCAAGATCGAAAGATCGTTTCAGATGATAACCTTACAGATCCGCTGACGAAAGCGATATCTCAGCAAAATTTTGAGCGACCCGTACATAGTTAAGGTGTTGGACACTTGAGTGATTGGCTATAGGCCAAGTGGGAGATTGTTGGACAATTATGACCCATAACATCATTATTTGTGAAAGACAAGTGTGTATATGAGGTTCTGTTTACTGATGGTACGGAAACAGCTTCTCTCTGGATAGACCCCTCGGAATCCCATTGGTAGTATGACAATGTGTCTATGGGAGTCCGAATCAGGGTAGGTGTATTTGGTATTAACCTGAGACTTGCATTGCTAATACTTGCGACAATCAATATACTTTGGTTTTGGTCATCTGGAGCTTTAACAGGTTCTGTGTACGCCTTTTCTGGGTATACTGAGAATCGTAGTGTATTGGGTGTGATGTCAAGATGGAAGTATCACTTCAGTCATATGGAGATGATGATCACGCAGGATACATAACTAGTACTCTTAAATGCTGCAGCTATCGGGATAGTATGACAAGGTCATGATTATCCGATTACAGAGACTAGTTGCTAGTGATCAGATATATATTTCGTACGGGGCAGACACAATTCCAGCCCTAGGCCTAGCTTGTGACATCTGATACTGGATCATATTACGCAATACATTGTATACTATGCATGATACAGATTATATATTTCATGTTGAATATTTCTGGAGAATTGGGTAGGCACAGTGTTTTGCTATAAGTCAACCATGTCTTGTAAATCGGTGAGAACGTGGTACCGGGTACGCACGTGTTCAGATAGTCCGATGACCGTATTTACTGCCAACATATCCAGGGATCTCTTGGGTCGCTTCCCAAAGATTCACCGATGATATTTGACTCGAACAGAATTAATCTGAGATTAATTATGAGAGAGAAAATTAATCTGGGATTAATTACGGCAAGAATTAATATGAGATTAATTATGAAAGAGAAAATTAATCTTGGATTAATTGCGGTAAGAATTAATTTGGGATTAATTCATCTAGAAGAGAGAACGTAATTAATTTGGAATTAATCGGCAAAGTAAATTTAATAATTAAATAGGATTTTACTATTTAATTTTTTTAATTGAGCTAAAATAATATATCGGCTATATTAATTGAAATTGGATTTCAATACGGAATTAAAATTGTATTTTAATTCAAGCGAACGAATTAATTTGGAATTAATTCGTAAGTGACTTTCGTAATAATTTTGCTAGACATTATTATTTAATTAAATTGGATTTAATTATTTAGTGACTGAAAATTCATTTAATCGGATTAAACGAAACCAGGCCCAAGTGTGTTGTGTAAACCAACTTGAATTTTGAATTCAAAGTGGTGGGGGCCACTAACTTACATCAACTTGTCACAAGTGTGATGGAAGTAGTTGGTTGCATTTAATGGAACTTTTTACACAACCAAAGCTTCTTTAACAAGTTTTGTATTTGGAAAACATATACTTGCCTTTTGTTTTAGAAACAAGTAAACATAAAACATCATCTCTCTCCCAACTCTCTCATTGGCCGAAACTTCTTCTTCCTTGGAGGAAAATTTTGTTTCAATTTTGTTCAAGCTAGCACTTAAATGAGTCAAAGAAATGTGATAGGGAAACTCACCATTGAGTTTGGAATTCATTTTCAAAGCTTGGAGCTTCCAACATTCAACAAAAGTTTTGAACTTCTCTACCGATCAATGTAAGTCTTCCGCAACTTATTTTGATTTTATTCACACTAGAATCATGTTTAGGATCCTTGGGCAAGTTTTAGAGACACTAGCACCTACGTCGCAGGCTATCCGAGTTGTGCTTAGGAAACATAGAATACACCATCAAGTTTCCAAGGCGCACATCTCATGTCAACATGTCCACGATTCTTTACAACTGATGCGATCCACCCTAGGTGATCGGCTTTGGCCAAAGTCTTTAAGAATCATGACTTTACTCACATAGATACCTAAACCCTTTATAGTATACATATGAGCCGACTGATCCTATCTTGCTGCGCACTTGATTACTGAGTGCATCGGTCCACACCCAACGAACATCTAGAGGCAAGACCATGAAAGGTTTCTGATATACATGGCATCAAAGTGTGGAGGATCTCACATAAAATCAATGATATTCTATAGTCAAAGGATTACATATGCTACTCAACTCGATGAGATTCCTATTGACGGTGGTATGTACTTCCAACTATTAGGAATCACCTATGAGTCATTCAGTATTCGCTTCAACGAATACCCACATGTCTATACGAGTTTCCAAAACTCATGGTACATTGGGTTAAACCATTGGAACTCCAATTCCAATATACGACATGTGCTAGTCTTCTAGGTTATAGGAATTCGACTGTATTCCAAAACCAACGACTATGAATATTAACTTTAAGAATAGTTTACACCTAGTGTCAAGATTGTTCTAAGGTCGATGTCATTCTTAGCATATCTATACATCAACTTAATACGCGTAATGACAATACTATAATAAGATATGAAATGAAAAAATATAGTTATTTTATTAATAAATAATAAAACGTAAAAATCAGATTGGCACTCCAAGCACAAACTCCATCACATATGATCATGTTTATTATGTGGCATCGTTGTGGCACATTGATTATTCAAGGCTCTTGTTTGAGGTGACAGGTTATGTGGCCACATATGGCACATTGTTTGATTTCAGCTCCAGTGTTGGGAATCTGGTTACACAGCCTCGTGTGGCATATCACTCACACATTTTTATTTTAAAGATTAATGTAGTCGAGGATGTATATTTTTATTTATATTGATAGAATGTATAAATTATAGTTATTAATGTATAAATTATAGTTATTTCTTAACTCGCATCCTCGATACTGTTTTGTTGGACACACACACACACACAAAAACACACACACACACACACACACACACACACCACACACACACACACACACACACACACCACACACACACACACACACACACACACACACACACACACACACAAACACATATATATATATATATATATATATATATTATACTAACCATGCAAAGTTTTTATAAAACCAATTAAGGTGAGTACATTAATCTTGCGAGTGCGTTCTTGGTTTTGGAGCTTCAAATAGCGAGCGAGTTTGACTCATTGAGAGTGTTCGGATCGTGTTGAGTAGTTTTATTCGTTTCGGCGGTGCTAGTGCATTCGTGGAGGTAATTGACTTATATTTGAAATTATCAGACTATGTAGTTGCTTAGGTGATGCATTGCATAGTCGGATCATTATTTGAATTTTAATTATCTATTTACGACAGTGTTCACATTTAAACTGTGGGAATATTTTTGGATATTTTCCGTATGATTTATATTTTAATTTTTTTTTAAGTCTCTAGGGTATGTTTTGAAATTTTACATTTTGGTCTCTTTTGACCAAGTCATGTTTTGACTTTTTGATCATTTTCTGGTGACTTTTTGACCATTTGACTAGTCTTGTTATAATTTTGCTTTATTTATTTACCGCGTTGTCATTGGCCTCAGTTTTGGGTCGTGACAGTTACATAGAAGCATGATGTGAAAACATGACATGAATGTTTAACTCAAGCTACTCTACTGGCTCTGCTACTATTACTTATGACTTGACATGCTCGAGACATGAAAGAGTGACATTGTGGACATGATTCTAACTTAATATATATATTCTACTACATAGAACTTATACACTACTATACCAAGCCACAAACATATATTATGAACATATAAATCATAGCATAAACTGAGATGTGGCTTATATGAGCAAACTGTAGTTTCATATGGTGATCCACATCATTACAAGTTGCTCATGATAGACCTGTGTAATTTTCTTCACACTTAAAGCGAAGTGGTGTTATCTAGTGTACGAGTGAAGGAATTTAAGGCTCAGATAAGTAAAGATATTGAAATAAAGCATTAAATTGAAAAAAAAAAAAGATTCAAAATATTTGCATTTTGAGTTCAATTAGCTATATGAATTTGTATAAATGTTTATCAAAGTGAAATCTTACAAGCTCATTTTAATTCCCTGCTGATGAATAAAGTGGGGGAAATATAGCAATGGAAATAACATATTACTACATTATAACCTAATTTTTTCAGTTTCTGTATTGTCACATCTCAGGAAATCCCGACATGTGATCGGCAGAAGATGGCTTAGCCATCACTTGAACCTCTGACATGCACCTATTGACTTACTGACAGACTGATTACATGCATGGTTGTCATGCTAACGTGAACATAAACTACTGTAAACTTGCTAAACATAACAGTACAACTTACATTCATAACTTGAACTTAAATATGTATTTATAAATGGTTAATCGTGAAATACATACCTATGCATACTCAAACAAATATACATATGTACATAACTCAGCCTCATGGTTTGACTTGACAATAACTATTCTTCTAGGCCCGACTCTGACTTTGATGACCATGGTGTGTAATGAATGTTGTTGGGTCCGTCCTCAACATGTATGATACTGTAACTTACAAAATAACTGGAGAATGGGATGGGTCAGGTCTTTTGAAATACCCGATGAGTGAATATTGTTGGAGTTGGTGCTTGGAGTGCCAATCCGAATAATGTATTGTGAATTATATTTTATTATTTATTAATAAAATAACTATATTTTCATTTCAACCTTATTAATGGTAATGTCATTATGCATATTATATTGATATATAAATATGCTAATAATGACATCGACCTTAGAATAGTCATGTAGTAATATTTGACATTGGGTAGTGCGACATTAGGATACTATTACTATTATAAACTATTCTTAAAGTAAATATTCATGGTCGTTGGTTTCGGAATACGGTCGAATTCCAATAACCTAGAAGACTAGCACATGTCGTATATTGGAATTGGAGTTCCAATGGTTTAATATAATGTACCATGAGCAATGGAAGCTCATATAGACATGTGGGTATTCGTTGGAGCGAATACTGAATGACTCACAGGTGATTCCGAATAGTTGGAAGTATACACCACCGTCAATAGGAAGCTTCTTGAGTCAAGTAGCATATGTGATCATTTGACTATAGGATAACATTGATTTTGTGTGTGATCCTCCATACTTTGATGCCATATATTTCAAATACCTTTCATGGTTTGACCGCTAGATGTTCGTTGGGTGTGGACCGATGTATTAATTGATCAAATTCGTATCAAGATAGGATTTGTTGGCCCGTATGTGTACCATATGGGGTTTATATATCCATATGAGTACGTCACGATTCTTACGACTTTGGCCAAAGTTGATCACCTAGAGTGGGTTGTATATATAAAAAAAATGGTGTTCTGATTAGTTGTAAAGAATCGTGGAAATGTTGACAATATAAGATGTGCGACTCGGAAATATGACGGTGTAATCTATATTTCCTAAGCACAACTCAGATAGCCTACAATAGATGGATTTTTAAACATATGTGAGGACATCGACTTGTACAGTTCAGAAAGGTCATTCGTATTGTTCGAAAATTTTGAGGTGGTCGAATTGCGTAAATATAGGCTAGACTTATATGACGAACGTGTCTGAACTTAGAGAGTCTCACAATATGAAGTGTACTCGTTGAGCACTTGGATAGCCGATAATGTTTGATAATAAATAATATTTGATATTATAATTATCAATTAAAATAATTAAGTGTTATTGGATAACATACAGTATTTACTCTGACCCAATTGGATTAATCCAAAATCACATAAGGGCTATGTTATAATTTCATAAATATCTCTACCATTGGAAGATATTTTTATAATTACAAAATACATAATAATAGGTGTATTTGGCTTGATTTAGTTGGATTAAATCTAAGTGGTAGACAATGAACTGATCAATTGGTTAAACTTTGTCTAGATTTAATTGGACTAAATCAAAATGGTAGACAATGAACTAATCAATTGGTTAAACTTTGTCTAGATTTAATTGGATTAAATCAAAGTGGTAGGCAAAGATGATTAGTCACACCTAATTATACATATTTGGACAAATTGAATTAAACCTACCTTAAAATTGATTAGAATTTTTATTAATTAAGAAATTGCATAAGCTTCACTATAAAAGGCAAGCTTAAACAAGTTTTTAATCAAGTAAGCATGAAGACAAAACATAAGAAAAATTAGCCTAAAAAAGTGTTTAGAGAAGCTTTGGAAGTTCTCTATATTTTTCAACAAGTAGGAGAAGATTAAATATTTGGTTCAAGCATATTAGGTAAGTTTGATCATCTCTAATAAGTTATATTTTAGTATTTGATACATAATAATATAGTTTGAAGATGAAATTAGGCTAATAAATTTGTGTATGGATTTTTTGAAAGCATAAACACAATATGCTTTTAATTTGGTCAAAAATATTTATGTTGGACATAAACATAAAATTAGAGTTTGGAACTCTAGATGAAATATTGGAGCTATAACTATCATTCTAGAATCACTTGATCACCTTTGAGTGACCTAAAATTATTCATGAGTCACTTCTTTGTGGGGTTCTTATTTGGTTTGTATTTTATATTCAAAATTTACGCATGTACGTATTTTGAATAAATATATATTTTTGTAAAAATATTTGATATTTTGAAAAATATGATTTTGTTTTATAATATGTGTTGATGTTGGTTTTAATGTTAAAATTAAATTTTGGGTGTTTGAAAATTTTTAGGGAAGGTTAAAAATTTATTTGGTTAAAAACCCTAAGTATTAGCTTTCATTCTAGCTCTCTGGAATGAGAGCTGATACTTAAAGGAATATTAAAAAAAAAAATTGTGTGTGTGTTGTAGCGCGCGTGACTCGCATTAAATTTTATTTTTGTCTGTTCTTGAGCTTGCAGACTCCGATTCATTTTTGTTGCATGGGACATCAATCCGATCCTAGGGGTTCCACAACCGCCCCAACAAATTGTATCGGTGTAGGTCTTAACCAGACAACACATGTTGCATGTTTGACATGTATTTGAATCTATGCCTCTATAATTTTAATTTAATTATGCATAAGTCATATTGGATATGCATTACATGTTTTAAATTAAAATTTTTATTTCAACCAAAATTTGTTAATGACTTGATTGTCATAAATCTCCCGTGATTAGGTAATTACTTTATTTTAAGTAATAATATTATTACTAATGTGTGAGCATTATTAAATGATCCATCTTATAAATATGGAGATGAATGAGTTCTTGATCCATTAACCTCTCAAGATTTTTATTCCTGTCATAGGTGGCATAACTTTCAAGACCCACCAATCCTACTTCTTATAAATACTTTACCAACATTCCAAACTAATATGAGATTCAAATGTTATCAGTTTTATTACGTAAATCAAATAATAAAATACATATAAAGTTCCTAAATTCATGAAGAATTAACAATAATCACACGAAATATGTACGGAAATCAAATTATTAATTGTTTAGCTTTTAATGAACATCAAACTAGGATGACCGGAGACAGTTTGAGAATTGGTCCCCATACCTTGGCATGTGCTTGCTGTTTGCATTATTGCATAAACATTGATATGTTTACTTAAGGGTAATGAGAATTGAGGAATGTAAATTATTTCCAATAAGATTGTTTACTTCATAAAATTGAATAAAAATGGGAATGAGAATGGGAGTGAGGCCCACAAATTTGGGAATGAGAAATGAGAATCACATTTCCACCACCTCCATGAGAATGAGATTCCCATTCCTATTATTGATGGGAAATTACAATATTATCCATAGATAATTAATTAATATTAATTTATAAATAATAAATAAAATGTATTAATAATTAATCAATAATTAATAAAAAATAATATTTACTATTTTAATAAAATAATAATTTAATAAAAGAATATATTAATATTTAATAATTTAACACATTAATAATTAATTAATAAAGTAATAATTAATTAATACTTAAATAATATATAATAAATAAAAACTATTAATCAATAATTAATAATAAAATAATATTTAATATTTTAATAAAAAATAATTTAACATTGAGTAATTTAATACATCAAAAATTAATAATAATTAATAAATAATAAATTAATATATAATTATAACTAAGAGTATTTTTGTAACTTTTTAACAATTCATTCCGATTATTGGACAAAGTAAACACATCAATGTTAATACTGCTTCATTCCGATTCTGATTCCTACAGTTAATTAAACAACTTATTTTGATTCCGATTTACCATTCATATTCCAGCTCATTCCGATTTGATTTCATTCCGATTCCATCTCATTCCGATTACGAGTACGTAAATGCACCAAAAGTATCGTACCAATGCCTAATGCTATTATAATTAATACGTTTTAAAGTCTTGAAATAATTAAACATTTGAACATTTTTAATGGAAACGAGACATTTAAGTGGTCCTGCTAATTATATTCTTGAATGGAGACAAAAATAAATTAAAAAAATATATATATATAAGCAATAGTTGATAGAGAGAGAGAGATCCATAAACAATTATAATTTAACCAATTCTAGAGTCTAGACAAGTCGCAGTGGCCACCCCATTAATCAAAATTATCAAATATTGCACACTAAGGGAAAAATATCCGTGGACTCTATGACCACTTGTGATCAATTAATTCTATAATTAATCGTGTGATTCAAACAGGTTTTTTATTGATCGTTCGAGTTTAAATCCTTAAAGAGATAAGAATAAAAAAATTTATTTGAGTTTTGTCACCCTCCTATTTTATTTTAAAAAATATAAATATAAATGAGAAGATATTAGTAATAGTGTCCTATTATTAATTAATTTTTTTGTGGGTCATTTTATTGTAATTGAATTTACGTGTAAAGCAAGAATTGGTTAGGGTAAACATTTTTTTTTTTTTTTTTTTTTGGAAACGATGGAAACCCCACCACCAAACCACCCATTCTGGGCCGCGGCGCAGGTAAAACCACCGGCTATCCCATACTCTTACAAGAAGTGCACCCCCTGGATTCGAACCCAGAACCTCAATGTGAGATCCTGAACCCAGAACCAAGCCACACCCATTGGGGACGGTTAGGGTAAACATGCATTCGAGGAAATGTGTAAATATATATATATATATATATTATATATATATATATATATATATATATATATATATATATATATGCTTGTGTAAGTCAGCTAAATCATACTATAAAGTAAAGTTTTACCGTAATGACGGCTATTTAAAGTGATGAAGAAGAATGTCGGGATATATGTAAAACTTGGTATTAATTGTTACCTATTTAATTTGATAATTGTATAAGCAATGTCTTGATATGTTTTAAAACTTTTGAAGAATAATTATTTTGTAAAAAGTTAGTAAAGCATTTTTACTATTTTGGTATCATAATCTTTATAACTTATGGAAGAATACAAACAACACAATAAAAGCAAAAGCTGGGCGTGTTTGGTATTTTGTTGCCAATTCTTCTCGGGCAAACTCACAAAAGTAAAAATTTCGAATGTCTAAGAAAGAATTTGGTAAATTTAGATAATAATACTAGACAAGAAGACAAAATCAAACTAAATATATAGGGGCCAATTACATATATCATTTGTGTTTTTATATTTTATTCAAAATTATTATCTAGCAAAATTTAAGTCTCCATTCTTTATGATTGTTGCTCATATTAACTTAAGTCTTCTGCCCAGTTAATAATACAATAAAAATGAAAAAAAATGATTATTTATATTTTACTATTAAATTTATTGAAAAATAATAATTTAGTACTGTAAAATTTGAAATATTATATTTTATTACTATACTAATGACAAAATAATATTTTTTTACTTTTCCATCAAAATCTTAGTTGATTGTTAGTTGACCGGCACATTTTAACACCAATGTTAACTAAGTCAACTAATGGTTAAATAACATTCAATAAACTGAAAAGTAATAAAATATTAGATTTTATATAATTTTAATAGTAAAGTTATTTGGTTATAAGTTTAATAATAAATTGTAATATTTCAAAATTTACAACACTCAATTATTATTTTGCCATAAATTTAGTCTTAAAAAGTAAATAACCAATAAATAAATAAATAGATAAATAAAGAGGAAAATATGTAAGGAAGTTGTTGCTGCTGGCATGCATGGGCAGAAAAATTCCAAAAACCAGAAAGTTACTGAGATCATGGCCATGCATGCGAATAATTCTATGTCATATGATTATTAGTAATATGTTGAGTTGGGTATTTTATTGAATTTTTTATTTTTTATTTTAAAAAAAAAACCCTCTAATTTCTATTGTTATGAATATATGAGTATCTAAAGATTATAACAAACTCACCACAATCGAAATTAGCAATTGGCTCCAAATTCACCGCGTGCCTGTTGAAGAATGAGCCGGCGACTCATAGGCAGTGGCTTGGTTAAGGGAACCCACCGGAGCCATAGCGAAAGCGAGATGGATAACTAACTACAATTTTATTACAGCTCAAGTGTTTGTTCTGTTCAGGTTCTGATTGATTGATAATGCCCAGGAAATTCGGATCCGGTTTGAGGGTAATGTGGTAAATATAAGCAATGGAGTTGTTTAGGTTTCTTTTGCGGGGTCAAAGTCTATAGATTGTAGCCCACAGTGTAGAGGGTATTGTGGTATTTTTGGGAAAAAATGCCTGAACCTTAAAACTGTTTGACTGCCTTTAATATTGAAGACGATGAAAGAGAACTAGAGATTGGTGTTGGTTGTTATAGCCTTGTTTGTCCATGATGAGATTTAACTTTGAAAAGAGGACAAAAATCAAAAGCTTTTTTTTGATCAAATTGTAAGTGGTAACAATATATATATATATACACACACACACGCCATTTGTCTTGTCTTATAAGTTGTAATGTTTTTCTCCTACATCTTCAACAATTCCCATATAAAAACATAAGCTCATTCTTGTCCAATGCTCTATGGAATGCTGACAAATGTTGATCTGAAAAAACAGGCCAGTTTTTTGATGAGATGTTTCAAATTCACAAATGACTAAACCTCAAAAATAGTAAGAGAATAATAATAAGATAAGATGCTCCATGCAAACAAGCTTATCAAACACTCACAATACCAAGAGAATAAACATACTAATACTAATACCACCCAACCCAATATTCAATATTCAATATTCAATTTCAATTTCAATTTCAAATAGTTCATTTTTTTGCCTTGCTCCAGCTTAAAAACTTTACTGGGTATCCACCATTTCTTTAATTTGATGAGTGTGTAGTGTGTAATCAGGTGAAGACATAAGAGGGACCTACTGCTTATATTTTGGCGAGCAGCAACGGTCACTATCAATGATATTTTGCTTTGGCTGGTGGTGGTTTTCTCAATGAATGACCCATCTAATCACTCACACTTTGCATATTTGTTGGAGGGAGAGAGAGTAAAAGTGAGATCTTGATTTAAATCACCAAACCATCTTAATCAAACCTTTCTCTTTCTTTCTTTCTTTCTTTCTTTGTTATTTGTTCATTAAGATCCAAGTATCAGTTGGTGACTGTCTCTGCTTGCTTGTGTCAAACAAGTGTTATAAAAAGCTTTATTAAGGTGCTTTGGCTCAAGAACAAAGTAGCAGAACTCAATCATATGAGGAGACCTTTTACTGTGAGTTGCTTTATCTTTGCTTGTTCTTGTTTCTTTGTTCTGCTTTGATTCTTGCTTATTCTCTGTATGTAACACTCAGAATTTACAATAAGATCTGAAATTAGTATTCAAGATGAATGATTCACCTGCAGCCTGAACTGAATCATCTAAATTCAACCACAAATTATATAATTAAGGAACATTTAGCAGTCTGATTAGTCAAAACTGTTTCATTTTTTTCAGTTTTTCTTTTGGATTATTTATTTTCACCTCTGTATTCAATGTGGTTCTTCTTGGTTTATTATCTCTTTGGAAAATGTGTCTCATTTCATCAGTTTTTCTACCCATCAACTGCAAGCAAAGTGTGAAACTTGTGACATTCATAGATTATCCATGACTTGGGTGTTAAAGCTACTCATTTATTACTTTTGGACCTGCAAACCTTATTTCTTTTGGTTTCTGATAATCTGGCATTCTCTTCTCTGCTTTCGATTTCCTCCAATAGATTTTGAGTTAATAATTCATCAATGAATCGTGGGTGACATGATAAATTAGCAATGCAGCTCATTAATTCTTTTCAAATTGTTCTTTTTCTTAGCTGGTGAATCTGCTTCTGGTACTTGCAATATTTAGTGCTGCTCCATGGGCTGTCACGGGAAACTCACAATGCAGACGAAGTAATTCAGGGTATTTTCGCCCACATAGTGTCTCTATCACTGAATTTGGCGCTGTTGGAGATGGTGTCACTCCAAACACCAAAGCCTTTCAGAATGCAATCTTCTATCTCAATTCATTTGCTGACAAGGGTGGGGCAAAGCTTTTTGTCCCAGCTGGCCGGTGGTTGACAGGAAGCTTCGATCTTATCAGTCATTTAACTTTGTGGTTAGACAAGGATGCAGTAATTCTTGGATCTTTGGTAAGCCCTCTTCTCTTCTACAGATTTTCTTTATTGTCTAAAAGGATATGTACCCTTGAATCTTGACCATATTAGCAATCAAATCATGTCTAGTAAATATTAGCATATGGGAGTGTAAGATGGTGTTTGTTCTTACAACATTTTCAATGTTTGTGACACAAAACGCTGCATATAGCTTCTTTTCAATATCATGCTCTATGGGGGAACGGTACCTAATTTTGAAAGAACGCAAGCTTACCTGTAATGATAATGCTTCACTTCCTAGTTGAGGAACCTTTTTTCAAAATTTGAAATGGTTCATCTTCAAGTTAAATTTGGCTGTGGCCTGCTCCCTGCTGTGACACTGACTCACTGAGGCCATGTAAAATAATTAATCCTGCGTTTTTGCAGTACCCGGAGAATTGGCCAGTTATTGATCCTCTACCATCATATGGCAGAGGTAGGGAGTTGCCTGGTGGAAGGCATCGGAGCCTCATATTTGGATGCAATTTGACAGATGTGGTCATCACAGGTTGGTGATTTTGACAAAGAGCTTGGATAGATATATTGTCTGTTTTCTTGATGCCACCAATCACTCCATTCAGGTGATAATGGAACTATTGATGGTCAAGGGAGCATCTGGTGGGAATGGTTTCGAAATGGTACCCTGGATTATACCCGACCCCATCTGGTTGAATTGATGAACTCAACTGGGGTTGTCATCTCAAATTTGACCTTCTTAAATCCACCATTTTGGACCATCCACCCTGTATACTGCAGGTTTGTTGTTCTTTCTAAAGAGAATTTTATTAATTTCTCGTGTGTCGGATTTATTTATTCTTCTTGCAATTTAAACTGTACAAAGGTGAAGCTTTATTTAATTAGAGGGAAATTGAGACTGTTTTTTTATGGATGGACAGCCATGTTATAGTGCAGAATGTCACAATCCGTGCTCCACTTGATTCACCAAACACAGATGGAATTGATCCAGGTGAGCATCTTCAAATAATCTGAATCGCTCCGTTACATAATTGGTGTTTTCTAACATAAGGGGATTCTGACCTCTATATTTATATCCATCCAGACTCTTCTGATGATGTCTGCATTAAAGACTGTTACATTAGCACTGGTGATGATCTGGTTTCCATCAAAAGTGGGTGGGATGAGTATGGCATTTCATATGGTCGTCCAAGTACAAAAATTACCATCAGCGGGCTTGTTGGAGAAACTCAATTGGGTGCAGGGATTGCAATAGGAAGTGAGATGTCTGGAGGTGTATCAGAAGTTCATGCAGAGAACCTCTACTTTTTCAACTCAGTCAGGGGTATTAGATTAAAGACATCTCCTGGAAGGGGTGGCTACGTGAGAAATATCTCAATCTCAAATGTGACCTTGGATAATGTAGATGTAGCTATAATGTTTACTGGTCACTTTGGGGAGCATCCAGATGATTCGTTTGATCCAAGTGCTCTTCCTAAAATAGAAAGGATTACCATTAAAGATGTCACTGGAGAAAATGTAAAAATGGCAGGCCAGCTTGAAGGTATAGAAGGGCATACCTTTCGCAACATTTGCTTGTCAAACATTAAGCTCAATGGCGTCACAGAGTCTCCGTGGAACTGCTCTTATATCCAAGGTTATTCTAACTTAGTTACCCCAGAAACCTGTGATCCTCTGAAGGAGAGTATCTTCCCCAAGCATTCCTTAGATTGTTACGATCTATCCAGTCATTTTTGGAGTTTAAGAAATCAAAACAGACTTGCTCGGTTATTGTCCTGGTAGATAATGGAATCACACAATTTGATCACTGGTGAAATCACCTTCTTCTGTGAATTTTGTCAGTAGTTGGAAAGTTGATTCTTGCCATTTCTCAACACAACTGCCCATTGCATTTCTGAGGAAAAGATTGCCTTTCATAGTTAAGTTGAGTGTGAAGTGCTGATTTGTGGTAGTTATTAATCTGTGAGATGGTATTGAGAAAATATCGTTTCCTATAATTTTGCGTGCAGTAACGAATAATTGAGTGATTATCAGAAAAATAAAGTTAGAATGAGCTTACTTCTTCAAAAGTTGTGTGTGTAATTTCTGCAGAGTGAATTTAAATTAATTTTGATAGTAGCTGTGCACTACTATATATTTTCTCAGATTTTTGTCTAATATATAATAGGAGTGGCAAAACGAATCAACGAATCGAATTTATATCGGACCCTAAACGAATCAAATCAAAATGTGCTGGATTCGTATTCGATTCGTTTATTAAACGAATCGAATACGAATATTCGTTTAGTCATGATATTATTTAATAAAATAATTCACTGTAGACGTTGGTTTTCGCCCGAAGTCCACAATCGAGAATTTGTAGTTGGGGGCGCTAGCGATCCTGCAAAACAAAGGTAGAATGAGCGGGAGTTCTGCCCACCGGTGTGGTAGGTGCCGAGGGCACTCCGACGCTCAAGTCAGTGATGGAGACGAGCTGAAAGTAATGGAAAAGCAAGGCTAAAGATTACCTTGATACTCGTGATCTGCCGTGAGGGCGGTTGATGTGAGATACTGAGAGCTATGGAGAGAATATGGTTGAGCTATGAGAGTTCCTCCCCCTGGCGCTCAGGGCTTTGGTTCCTCTTATAGGCCATTCCATGTGGGACCCATGTATGCCTTAATTGTCATACGCTTTAGATGCTTGTAACGGTCGAATCATGGTGAGGCAGTTATGGGCATTCATGGAGAGGCAGTTATGGACAGTCATGGAGAGGCAGTTATGGGTTTGTACGTTTCATGGGTTGGCATTAATTGGGTTCGGATGTCGGTCTTTGGGTATGGTGTTTCTCCGAGCTTGGGCCTGCACAATGTCTTCGGGTTCGGTTTAGAGGTTTTCGGTGGTGCATTTAGCAGTGGGCCTGAAACGAAAGGTCGAAATTACCCTTAGACCAAATTTGGCCCGTACATTCACCACACTTGATTTATATTAATTCTTCATAAATATATACATATGAAATATATAATTAATATATTTACTAAAAATATCTCACCAAATATCGAAAATATTACTTTTTCTATGGTAATTAGTCATAATTTCTCGAATCTTAATTGAAAAATAACAAGAATTAGTAAATAAAAATAATAAAACGAATCTTAAACGAATAAACGAATCAATGAGCTTAAATTCGTATTCGATTCGTTTAATAAACGAATCGAATCGAATTGACCCATTTATTAAACGAATACATTTTTTCAAACCCGTATTCGCTTTAAAGCGAATTGAATCAAAAGAATAAACGAATCTTAACCCAAATTATCACCCCTAATATATACATTATTAAACCTCATTTAATTTTAATCTAATCTCCACTAGATCGAAAGTGTTACCATTAAAGATAATATTATGGGAAACAATATTCATGATATATTATGAAAAACATGATTGTTTGTATTCATAATTCGATTATAAATATGATACGGATTGTGTTCAAAATACCAAACCCAACAACCACAACATAAAAGAATGGTTTAGGAGCGACAAAAATAGGAATTCAGGACATACCTAAAGAAATGAGAGGCGAGAAAATAGCCTAGTTGCTTCTGCAAAGAATCCTACCGAAGTATGAGAAGGCAATTTCAGTGAAGAAGATGAGGGAAAAAAGGAAATTTTGGAAAGGAAATGGTCAATAAGAAGCTGGAAAGTGAGAAGAGAATGAAAATGGTTTTTAGGGAAAGAGGTGACACATGCAACTTTTTTATTCGCCTCAAAAATCGTTTTAGAAGCCCTATCTATTAAATATAATACTGTACAAGGGTATTTCAAGCGTCCTTATGGGAACTCATAAAAGGTCAAGTTCGTTTGAGGAGAGAGGTAAGCACTATTAACTGGGTCTTCTTTTTCATTGAGCTTAAAGTTTTATTACAAATTTATCACTCCAAAAAATAAATAAAAATAAATAAAAAGTGTCCGGAATAAAATATGGGAGTTGTTTTTTTTGTTTTTTATTTTTTTTAAAAAAAAAACTAAATATCTCCCCAAATATCAAGTGTTTTAAGGAAAAATTATATATTATTGATCTACATTTCAAAAATTTTATCCAAAGTTCAAATCACTATCTATAAGATCTTACATACAATGAACATTGACATTTAAAGCATTCATCAAGAAACCTTTCTCAAATTAGGACTTTTACAAGGTCAAAATCAGTCCCAAAGACGCTACAGTGCAATAGTCACAGTCACACAGTCACAATCACAGTCACTATCATATTCACACAGTTACAATCATAATCATATTCACACATACAACTCAGTAACAATGTTAGTCTCATACATAATTCTCAGTTATATTTCTTAATTACAATAATAGTTATAATCAGTTAATCAAATTTTTTATCACAATACTAGTCACATACACAATACTTAGTCACATTTCTCAGTTACAATGACAGTTATAAATACTCAATCATAGTTACAATATTAGTCACAGTTACAATGTCATTTTACATACCTAAAAATATATTTGAACATGTCTAACCCTTAAAAAATATTGTTCAATGAACATTTCACTGTCCACGTGAACAATGACACACACACACACATATACATACACACACATATTGTTGACGGCGGATTTTGGTCTCAGGGGCAATATGGGAATATCACCTCCGAGGCAATCCTCATTCAACGGTGAATTTGTTTGGTTATGGGGGACCAAAAGCAAATTTAGCGGGAGACGGGAAAACACACCAATCGACAAAGAGATTTAACGTGGTTCGGTGGATTTTGGGATCCGACCTACGTCCACGGACAAGAACATGGTGATACTTTTTATTACTCAAATACACTCCTCGGGTCTCTTCTTTGCTTTTACAAACCGGAGCTTGATGATTCTAATCCATCACTCTTGTGATGATTTTCAGATGCTTTCAACTTGTCCTTCTACACTCACTCTACCCTCCTATTTATAATGGTGAAGAAGCCAGATTCCTATTTGTACAAGAATTCCCAATTGGAGATGGTCTCCTTTTCCTATCAGGATTCCTAGTCAAAACTATTCCCTTTTCCCATAAGGATTCCTAATCAAAACTATATTTACTTCCTTAAGAATCACTTGGTCCTGGGGGAATGTTACGTCCCCAGTCCAAAGGCAGACTCGGTGGGACATCGCCCGACCCCGAGCTGTAAAAATCACTTGGTCCTGGGGGAATGTTACGTCCCCAGTCCAAAGATAGACTCGGTGGGACATCGCCCGACCCCGAGCTGTAAAAATCACTTGGTCCTGGGGGAATGTTACGTCCCCAGTCCAAAGGCAGACTCGGTGGGACATCGCCCGACCCCGAGCTGTAAAAATCACTTGGTCCTGGGGGAATGTTACGTCCCCAGACCAATGAGCATGACTCGGTGGGACATAACCCGACCCCGAGCTGTAACAAACATCGATCTCGACGGTACAGAGCAGACCCGAGCCGGAAAGAGACATCGGTCTCGGCGGTACAAGAGCAGACCGAGCCGGAAAGAGACATCGGTCTCGGCGGTACAAGAGCAGACCCGAGCCGGAAAACAAATATCAAAATCATTGTGTGAGCCATAACAAACAAGCATAATCAAATGTCAACCTAGGTCAGAAGAGGTTTACTCACCTTTTTGGGATCTGTTGCCTTTCTTGCAACTCTACACTGGTCACTACAAGCAAGGCTCTTCTTAATATATCATCTCTGCATCTCAGCATTCCACGCAATCCGACCGGATGACTTCCGCTATCAACTTGGTCGACCTAAAAAACCGAATGGTTTATGTACACACCGAGATAGCCTTCTTTTACCAAGTCTTCCACCTGCTCCCGCAGGTTTCTGCGCCCGTCCGTTGCATGTCCTCTGGAGTTGTGGTGTATGCAATAAGCCTTTTGGTTCCTCTTGTCCGGGGAAAATCTTCTTTGGTCGGGTTCTACTAAGAGGCCTTTCCCTTGGATCTCCACGACAATTTATCCCAGTGGTTTATTTAGAGGAATGTATGCATTTTCCCCGACCACATGGTTTACTTGGGTCGGCGCCCTTCTCTATTGGTTGTCACGGTGCAGTGGTTTGAACTTCTTGTGCTTTGGGGGTGGTTTTCTGCGTTCTCTTTCTATACGGCGGGGGGCGCCCTCCCTTGTGGTTCTTTCTCTGATGGTGTTCCCTTATCGGGATATTTTCTCCTCGTTCTCCAATAAAACGAATTTTCGGGCCACCTCCAGGGCAGTGGCGTAGTCCGGGGTGTCTTGGATCCTTAGATGGGTCCATAGTCTTCCGACCTTCAAGGCTCCTTTCAAGCTTTCCAGGGCCTCGGGGGATTCATACCCTCCGACTTCGAGTACCATATTATGGTACCTTTCAATAAATATCTTCAGAGGCTCATCGTCTCCTTGCTTCATAAGTCTTAGTTCTCCAATTGTCTTTCTGGGGACACAAGCCCCCTTGAAGTGTCGTATGAATGACTTTCTCAGTTGTGCGAAGCTGCTGATGCTTCTTGGGGCTAGGCTTCTATACCATAGGATGGCCGGTCCGGCTAGAGTTAAGGGGAACACTTTGCAAATGGCGTCCCCTGTTACCCCTTGTACCTCCATTAGTAGGACGAAGTCTTCGATGTGGGTTTTGGGATCGGTACGGCCCTTGTATGGTGTCATGGTCGGCATGCTGAATCTTTTTGGGAATTTCTCCGATTTTATTTCCTCCGTGAGGGGGGACTCATCTTTGATGTCCTGGACATCTCCCCTGTTTGTATTGGGGTATACTCCCCATTTGACCAGCTCCTCCCGTAACCAAGATTTCATGCTGCTGTCTTTGATTCCATGCCGCCCCCTGTGGTTTCTTTTCTTTCTGCTACCTCGGGAGTGGCGCTTCTCAGGGTCGGTGTCGTCCCGCACTTCTTTGGTATGTTCTTTTCCTCTCCTCCGGGTACTGTGAGGGCTATCGTATGAGGGATCTGGTGATGATTTGTCATCTTCCTCTTCCCATGTGTCCTCGGTTTGGGAATCCCTTTGTACTACCACGGATCTCACCCTGTAGGGTTCCCTCCTTTGAGGTCTGTCGTCTTCGCTTGTATCAACAATTCTCTTTCCTTCCGCTATCTCACTCCTTCGCCGGCTAGTCCCGGCCTCGAATTTTCCGTCGCGTGCTCCTTCCATCCTTTCCAACCGGTCTACTATGGTTTTTAGTAGAGTTTGGTTTTCCTCCCTTTCTTTCCTAAGGTTTTCCTCGATCTTTTCCATCCAGTCTGCAGCCGAGCTCCCTGATGATTGTTGGTTTCCGCCTTCCGCCATTTGTCTTATTACGCGAGTTGCTTTTCGTAGAGTTCCCCACAGACGGCGCCAACTGTTGACGGCGGATTTTGGTCTCGGGGCAATATGGGAATATAACCTCCGAGGCAATCCTCCTTCAACGGTGAATTTGTTTGGTTATGGGGGACCAAAAGCAAATTTAGCGGGAGACGGGAAAACACACCAATCGACAAAGAGATTTAACGTGGTTCGGTGGATTTTGGGATCCGACCTATGTCCACGGACAAGAACAGGGTGATACTTTTTATTACTCAAATACACTCCTCGGGTCTCTTCTTTGCTTTTACAAACCGGAGCTTGATGATTCTAATCCATCACTCTTGTGATGATTTTCAGATGCTTTCAACTTGTCCTTCTACACTCACTCTACCCTCCTATTTATAATGGTGAAGAAGCCAGATTCCTATTTGTACAAGAATTCCCAATTGGAGATGGTCTCCTTTTCCTATCAGGATTCCTAGTCAAAACTATTCCCTTTTCCCATAAGGATTCCTAATCAAAACTATATTTACTTCCTTTATCCTATTAGGATATTAAGTTATTACTTTACCCCATTAAAGTAGGACAACTTATCCCTTTTCCGCAAGAATAGGATGCTTTATCTTCTTAAGCACGCCTCGTCATGTGCTCGGTCTTCATGAGGTCGGTCATGAAAGCCATTTGAACTGAGAATGCTGCTGTCGATCTGATAATGCTCGGTCATCCGATCTCAAGTGCTCGGCCATTTAGTATAAAGTGCTCGGCCTCTTACCGTCAAGTTGTCGGGTCGGCTTTAATGGTCTCGATCAATGGAGTTACCCCTTTTACCCCTGTCGTGTTGTTTAAATAACATAGTGCCCGAAAAACACCATCAACACATATATAACACAACCCATTATAATGGGGACATTATTGACAAGAGATAAGTTGAACTCGTCTTCATAAGCCTCAGACTTACAGAAAAATGGATATGATGCGGCTTAAATTTATGCGACCTAGAACACAGTCCAACATCTAAACATGAGGACCTCAGTTCCGCTACTCAAGACACAAGAAATACTTATTATTAATACTTAAGGGCTCCGTGCCCATAATTATGCATATAAATTAAAACTTTTATTTATATATATAACAGCGTGCTCAACATGACTCAAAACATAAATATAAACAACTTGATTTTTAGACTTCTACGACACTTCCCAAGACTCTAGGGTGGCTGACTGCAACTTGGGTGATCCATCGTCTTGAGCATGACTTTCCAAAAACTTGAACAATTGACCGACCTGGTTGCCAACCTACAATTAACATGCACATTATGCCGAGTTGCATTCGAATGCCTCATCAAACTCCACACGAACGTGAATTATTTGACTAGTTTCGTTCAAACGAGGTGAAGAACGTGACATAAATGCAAACTATAGTCTTGTTCGAATGTTAGGGACGCACGCAACCATATCCATAATGACATGTCGTGCAACCGAGGTGTTACCTTCTCCCACATTTAAATAGGATTCGTCCTCAAATCTTATTAAAGATAAGACTTCTGAATTTACCTTGTTTTGAGAACACACAGGGACTCTGCTGTAATTCAAAATGGAAACAGGGCTTACAAAATGGATCTGGTCCAATATAATTCAAAAGCTATAACTTGAGCCAAATGATATAGGCTCACTGGAGTCTGAAAAATATGAACTGTGAAACTATAATATGAGCTAGAAATATATAAATAACGACAATCTAAACATCTCTACTAAAATTCTAAACTGTACCTATAACATGGACTGAGAACCGAATACGTGATCATTAACTAGAACTGTAGTCATCACATGATCGATGATTTGCATAGAACTTGAGTTTACTATGAGCTATTCTTATCATGTCTTAAGTTAACTTGCACTGAACTGATCTACACGGGATCTACAATGAACTTGACTTAACTTGCACTGAACTGATCTACACGGGATCTACACTTACGTTTATGTACGGCCTTAGTTGGGACCATCTAAACACTTGAGTGATAGCTATTGACCTTAATTGCCTCCATAGTCTAAGGCATTGGCCCTTGACGTGACTTTCAAGGTCTAAGGCACCAATCTTGAATACATTTTCTTAAGTCTGAAAGGCTATTCCCAATTGACCAAGGGTCTATGTCTAGAAAACTACATTAACCCGTAACTGTGAATTTGGTACATGCCGATCTGACTATTGTAGACACTGGATTTCACATTTGGTCCATAATCCGGATTTGTATGATGAGGTGTTTGCGATCCTACAAAACAAAGGTAAAGTAAGCTGGGATTTTCTACCCACCAGTGTGGTGGTTGACTTAGACACTCTGACGCTCAAATTAGTGATCAAGATGAGCGGTAAATAAAGGAAGAACAAGGTTCGAGGTTACCTTGACCTCCATGGACTGCCATTGTTGGATAATTATGACCCATAGCATCACTATTTGTACAGATCATGGTGTTGTTGTACAAATTAACTATGTGACAAAGGAAATTGCCATTTTATCATTTGTAATTAGATTACCAAGATATATAAATGATAGAAGGTCCTTATGATTAGTTCCGGATTGAGATGATATGAGACAATATCAATCCACGAAGGTTTAATCATTAAATATCCATAGTCAGAGTATTATCAAGATTGGACATCGATAATGCGTAAAAGACTAGTATTACACTTGTGCGCGTTGTGGGAGCATAACGACATAGTTCTCATATATTTGGGTATAGTATACTCATGCAAGTGTAATAGGAGGTTGTGTTTACCGATGGTACGGAAACAGCTTCGCTTTGGATAGACCCCTCGAAATTCCATTGGTAGTATGACTATATGTCTATGGAAGTCCGAATCAGAGTAGGTGTATTTGGTCTTAACCTGAGACTTGCACCGCTAATACTTGCGACAATCAATATACTTTGGTTTTGGTCGTTGTACGTGCCAAATTTGGGCACGAGGGCAAAAACGTCTTTCACTTCGAACCCATACCGGACAACGAATATATTTCCACATGCACTTTATCCTCCCCGCCGAAAGTAGAAACATCAAACATGTGCGTGGCCCCATTGCCAGAAATCACAGCACGTTGTGGGTCTCTTTTACAGCTTCTGTTACAACTGTAAAGTGACTTCCTTCAATCTATAAAATGGGGGAGCTTCTCAACTCTAAGGGGGGCTTCACTTCTTTCTTACAATCTTATGCTTTCTGACATTATCACTCTCAGAGCTCTCCATCCCCTTATACACATACCACCGCCCTCACGGCCACCCAGAGAGGTCAAGGTAACATCAAACCTACCTTTCACATTTACATATTCACTGCTCATTTCATGCTACTGACTTGAGCGTCGGAGTGCCCACGGCACCCACCACACCGGTGGGTAGTCTACTCCCGCTCACTCTACCTTTGTCTTGCAGGATCGCTAATGCCCCCAACTTACAAATTCTGATTGAGGACCTCGGCCGAAAACCAGCGTCCACAATTTGGCGCGTACGTGCCAAATTTGGGCACGAGGGCAAAAACGTCTTTCACTTCGAACCCAATACCGGACAACGAATATATTTCCACATGCACTTTATCCTCCCCGCCGAAAGTAGAAACATCAAACATGTGCGTGGCCCCATTGCCAGAAATCACAGCACGTTGTGGGTCTCTTTTACAGCTTCTGTTACAACTGTAAAGTGACTTCCTTCAATCTATAAAATGGGGGAGCTTCTCAACTCTAAGGGAGGCTTCACTTCTTTCTTACAATCTTATGCTTTCTGACATTATCACTCTCAGAGCTCTCCATCCCCTTATACACATACCACCGCCCTCACGGCCACCCAGAGAGGTCAAGGTAACATCAAACCTACCTTTCACATTTACATATTCACTGCTCATTTCATGCTACTGACTTGAGCGTCGGAGTGCCCACGGCACCCACCACACCGGTGGGTAGTCTACTCCCGCTCACTCTACCTTTGTCTTGCAGGATCGCTAATGCCCCCAACTTACAAATTCTGATTGAGGACCTCGGCCGAAAACCAGCGTCCACAATTTGGCGCCCACCGTGGGGCCTTAGCGATTCATAGCAAGCAAATACCACTCGGTCGACAATCTTTACAAACAGACACAAGATCATGTAGTGGCATAATCAGCCACTCTACATAACATTTACAATCAATGGAAGATGAAAATTGATCCATGTAAAACTCGAGTACTAATCTCCAATAGTAGCATGAGGCAACAAGTCATTTCAACTATCTTATCAAACTCAATCTCTTATGAGCATTCAAGAATATGGCAAGTGAAAATTCATCATCAAACAACCATCCATTTAATCACTAAAAAAACCATCACATTTCACCAGCCGACCTTTCACAACAAGTCACATCTTCCATGTGAAAGGAAATGTTGGAGTAATTATCTCCAATCTACACCGAAGAAAGCACTCTGCCACATGTAGTCCTTAAACAAATGTAGACTGTAAGAATAGCCTACTATGAGACCACATGCTAGATCATATCTGTAAAATTATATTCAAAGAAGAGATGATTGTGGGGTTCACTCGACAAAGCCACATGCAAAGGAGAAATGATCCATTCGACAAAACACCATGCACAGGCCAAGACATATGGGATCCAACTTGATTTAAAATGACCAGGTCCCATTCGACACTACAAGATATTCTGATTTTTGAAAACCATCAGATAAGTATAGTGGAAATAATACCTCTCTTTATTCCACCATTCACGAACCATCCCATATGCATAAACATCATACGCCTACAAAAGATGTAAGCTTATCACCCATCACCTTGAAAATCCCATGCTACACTCCATACAGAAAGAGACAAATCATGCATGGCCTAGCCAACATACGCCTTCATTAACACATCCATATAAGCACAATACATGTTTGCTTTCATGGCTTGCATTGCCCATTTTTGGACATACCAGTTGACCACTAAACATTCAACTCTCGCTTGTGTTTCATACTTGTAGTTTCTTTCATTTTTATTTTTGGATTTTTTGAGTCTACATATAAGCATATTCACGTGATTCATTGGGTGCTTTGGCTTGGATTTTTTGAGTCTACTTATAAGCATATTCACGTGATTCATTGGGTGCTTTGGCTTGGATTTGGCTATTTTTTGAGTCTACATATAAGCATATTCACGTGATTCATTGGATGCTTTGGCTTGGATTTTTTGAGTCTACATATAAGCATATTCACGTGATTCATTGGGTGCTTTAGTTTGGATTTTTTAAGTCTACATGCAAGCATCTTCACGTGTAGCATGAAGTATTTTGACTTGGCTTTTTTGACTCTACATACAAGCATCTTCACGTGATCCATGGAGTGCTTTGGCTAGGCATTTTTGACTATACATGCAAGCATATTCACGTGTAGCATGGAGTGCTTTGGATTGGATTTTTTGACTCTACATGCTAGCATCTTCACGTGTAGCATGGAGTGCTTTGGCTAGGCATTTTTGACTATACATGCAAGCATATTCACGTGTAGCATGGAGTGCTTTGGCTTGGATTTTTTGACTCTACATTCTAGCATCTTCACGTGTAGCATGGAGTGCTTTGGCTTGGCTTTTTTGACTCTACATACGAGCATCTTCACTTGTAGCATGGAATGATTATATGAAAGGTCTCATTTTTGAATCGACACAAGTAGTACGTGGAAGAAAAGAAGGAGCAGGCTTCAACGAAAGTCAAAATAATAATATGCTTTCTTGGTGTATGTGGAGCATGAACACAAAGCCAAACAACAAAACTATTCTCCATACGACAATGTGGATGGCTATCCACTTCAGGCTACATGGAAAACTTCCAATCTCTCCAGACAACTTGGAATTATTGTCAACTCCTCCAGACTAAGTCAAAGGTTAGTCATCATCTTCATGCTACATTGATTTATTATTGCCAACTCCATACTACATAGAGAATATTTTATCATGCCTAGTAGAATGAAGAACTTTCTTAGATATCCTTTAGGTCCAATCGACCAACCTATATCAGCTTAGGTAGTATGGAAATTATTTGTGACTTTCATCAAAGTTTATTCTATTGTAGTATCATTGACCTTATTCAAGCCTTATATATTAGTAATGACTTTGATAGGCTTCTCTTCCATACTACATGTGAGGATAATCATCTTCACACTACGTATGGAGATTATCATGAACCTTCATCAGGTTCATTCGACAGTAGTCTCCTGACCTTCATCGGGTCAGATAGAATGAAAATTTTGTTTGACCTCATGTAGGTCCGATCGACCAACCTATATCAGCTTAGGTAGTATGGAAATTATTTGTGACTTTCATCAAAGTTTATTCTATTGTAGTATCATTGACCTTATTCAAGCCTTATATAATTAGTAATGACTTTGATAGGCTTCTCTTCCATACTACATGTGAGGATAATCATCTTCACACTACGTATGGAGATTATCATGAACCTTCATCAGGTTCATTCGACAGTAGTCTCCTGACCTTCATCGGGTCAGATAGAATGAAAATTTTGTTTGACCTCATGTAGGTCCGATCGACAAACCTTTATCAAGTTAGGTAGTATGAAAATTCTTTTGGACTTTCATCAAGTCAATTTGTCTCATTCGACATCTACATGTGTGTAGCTTGGGACTTGTTGTGGATCCTATGCGTGTATGGCTTGATGCTTTATATTTGTCCCATTCGACATCCACATGTGTGTAGCTTGGGACTTGTTGTGGATCATTTGTTTGTATGGCTTCGGGCTTGATATGTTTCCCATTCGACATCCACATGTGTGTCGTATGGGAATTATTATAGTTACAACATTTGCATGTCTTGATATATGATATGAATCCCAGTCGACATCATCTAGTACGTAGCTTGGAATTATTATAGTTACAATACTTGCATGTCTTGAGATGTGATATAAACCCCAGTCGACATCATCTAGTACGTAGTTTGGGAATTATTATAGTTCCAACACTTGCATGACTTGAGATGTGATATAAACCCCAGTCGACATCATCTAGTATGTAGCTTGGGAATTGTCATATACTACTACATTTGCATGTCTTGATATATGATATGAATCACAGTCGACATCATTTAATATGTAGCTTGGAATTATCATAGATATTATTATGCATGTATGACTTGAGACTTGATTTCCACATCTACACGCCTAAAGCTTGGAACTTGTTAATGACCTCATTCGACACTATACCCATACATCCTAACCTTCATCAGGTTCAGTCGACTGGGAACATTCCCCACTGGCTCAAGTAGAGTCAAGTTGAAGATCTGGCCTTCATCTGGTCAGACGACATTGTAAACTCCACTGGTCCTTGACTAGTAGTATGGAGATTATCCTGAACCTTCGTCTGGTTCAGTCGACTGGGAACATTCCCCATGGCTCAAGTAGAGTCAATATATGACCTTCATCTGGTCAGACGACATTGTAAACTCCACTGGTCCTTGACTAGTAGTATGGAGATTATCCTGAACCTTCGTCTGGTTCAGTCGACTGGGAACATTCCCCTATGGCTCATGTAGAGTCAACATACGACCTTCATCTGGTCTAGAAAATTTTGAAAACTCCACTGGTCCTTGACTAGTAGTATGGAGATTATCCTGAACCTTCGTCTGGTTCAGTCGACTGGGAACATTCCCCATGGCTCAAGTAGAGTCAATATATGACCTTCATCTGGTCAGACGACATTGTAAACTCCACTGGTCCTTGACTAGTAGTATGGAGATTATCCTGAACCTTCGTCTGGTTCAGTCGACTGGGAACATTCCCCTATGGCTCATGTAGAGTCAACATACGACCTTCATCTGGTCTAGAAAATTTTGAAAACTCCCCTGGTCTTTGACCAGTAGTATGGAGATAATCCTGAACTTCATCTGGTTCAGTCGACTGGGAACACTCCCCATGGCTCATGTAGAGTCAAATGGAAGACCTGAACCTTCATCTGGTTCAGTCGACTGGGAACATCCCCTATGGCTCATGTAGAGTCAACATACGACCTTCATCTGGTCTAGAAAATTTTGAAAACTCCCCTGGTCTTTGACCAGTAGTATGGAGATAATCCTGAACTTCATCTGGTTCAGTCGACTGGGAACACTCCCCATGGCTCATGTAGAGTCAAATGGAAGACCTGAACCTTCATCTGGTTCAGTCGACTGGGAACACTCCCCATGGCTCATGTAGAGTCAATGGAAGACTTAAACCTTCATCTGGTTCAGTCAACTGGGAACATCCCCATGGCTCATGTAGAGTCAAATGGAAGACCTGAACCTTCATCTGGTTCAGTCAACTGGAACATTCCCCATGGCTCATGTAGAGTCAAATGGAAGACACAAACCTTCATCTGGTTCAGTCACTGGGAACATTCCCCATGGCTCATGTAGAGTCAAATGGAAGACTTAAACCTTCATCTGTTCAGTCAACTGGGAACATTCCCCATGGCTCATGTAGAGTCAAATGGAAGACCTAAACCTTCATCTGGTTCAGTCAACTGGGAACATTCCCCATGGTTCATGTAGAGTCAAATGGAAGACCTGAACCTTCATCTGGTTCAGTCAACTGGGAACATTCCCCATGGCTCATGTAGAGTCAAATGGAAGACCTGAACCTTCATCTGGTTCAGTCAACTGGGAACATTCCCCATGGCTCATGTAGAGTCAAATGGAAGACCTAAACCTTCATCTGGTTCAGTCAACTGGGAACATTCCCCATGGTTCATGTAGAGTCAAATGGAAGACCTGAACCTTCATCTGGTTCAGTCAACTGGGAACATTCCCCATGGCTCATGTAGAGTCAAATGGAAGACCTGAACCTTCATCTGGTTCAGTCAACTGGGAACATTCCCCATGGCTCATGTAGAGTCAAATGGAAGACACAAACCTTCATCTGGTTCAGTCAACTGGGAACATTCCCCATGGCTCATGTAGAGTCAAATGGAAGACACAAACCTTCATCTGGTTCAGTCAACTGGGAACATTCCCCATGGCTCATGTAGAGTCAAATGGAAGACTTAAACCTTCATCTGGTTCAGTCAACTGGGAACATTCCCCATGGCTCATGTAGAGTCAAATGGAAGACCTAAACCTTCATCTGGTTCAGTCAACTGGGAACATTCCCCATGGTTCATGTAGAGTCAAATGGAAGACCTGAACCTTCATCTGGTTCAGTCAACTGGGAACATTCCCCATGGCTCATGTAGAGTCAAATGGAAGACCTGAACCTTCATCTGGTTCAGTCAACTGGGAACATTCCCCATGGCTCATGTAGAGTCAAATGGAAGACCTAAACCTTCATCTGGTTCAGTCAACTGGGAACATTCCCCATGGTTCATGTAGAGTCAAATGGAAGACCTGAACCTTCATCTGGTTCAGTCAACTGGGAACATTCCCCATGGCTCATGTAGAGTCAAATGGAAGACCTGAACCTTCATCTGGTTCAGTCAACTGGGAACATTCCCCATGGCTCATGTAGAGTCAAATGGAAGACACAAACCTTCATCTGGTTCAGTCAACTGGGAACATTCCCCATGGCTCATGTAGAGTCAAATGGAAGACCTAAACCTTCATCTGGTCCAGAAAACATTTTAGAGTTAAGTTGAAGTTTTAAACTTCAGCTACTTCAAAAGACATAGAAGGCATCTAGTATCAGGATCAAATCTCCGATGATACACTCGACTTATTACTCTTCAAGACAAATGCTCTTTGACTTAAAGAGTAGGGAACAAACTGTACGTGCCAAATTTGGGCACGAGGGCAAAAACGTCTTTCACTTCGAACCCAATACCGGACAACGAATATATTTCCACATGCACTTTATCCTCCCCGCCGAAAGTAGAAACATCAAACATGTGCGTGGCCCCATTGCCAGAAATCACAGCACGTTGTGGGTCTCTTTTACAGCTTCTGTTACAACTGTAAAGTGACTTCCTTCAATCTATAAAATGGGGGAGCTTCTCAACTCTAAGGGAGGCTTCACTTCTTTCTTACAATCTTATGCTTTCTGACATTATCACTCTCAGAGCTCTCCATCCCCTTATACACATACCACCGCCCTCACGGCCACCCAGAGAGGTCAAGGTAACATCAAACCTACCTTTCACATTTACATATTCACTGCTCATTTCATGCTACTGACTTGAGCGTCGGAGTGCCCACGGCACCCACCACACCGGTGGGTAGTCTACTCCCGCTCACTCTACCTTTGTCTTGCAGGATCGCTAATGCCCCCAACTTACAAATTCTGATTGAGGACCTCGGCCGAAAACCAGCGTCCACAGTCGTCTAGGGCTTTAACAGGTTCTGTGTACTCCTCTTCTGGGTATATTGAGAATCGTAGTGTATTGGGTGTGATGTCAAGACGGAAGTATCACTCCAGTCATAGTGGAGATGATGGTCACGTAGGATACGGAACTGGTGCTCTTTTATGCTACAGCTATCGGGATATTATGACTAGGTCATGTTTATCCGATTATAGAGACTAGTTACCAGAGATCCGATATGTGCTTCGTACGGGGCAGACACAATTCCAGACCCAGACCTTGCATGTGACATCCGATGCTGGATCGTAATACGCAATACTACGTATACTACGCCTGATATAGATCACATATTCCTATAAAAATATTTCTTGAGAATTGGATAGGCACGGTGCTTTGCTAGAAGCAAACCATGTCTTGTAAATCGGTAAAAACGTAGTACTAGGTACATACGTGTTCGGATAGTCCGACGACCGGATTTACTGCCAACATATCCGGGGATCTCATGGGTCGCTTCCCGAAGATTCACCGATGACGTATGACTCACACTTTATTAATTTGGGATTAATTAGTAGAGAGAGAAAATTAATCTAGGATTAATTACAGAGATATTTTATCTGGGATAAAATATTATTTAAAGAGAGAGAACGATTAATTTGGAATTAATCGATAAAATAATATATTCGATATATTATACGAAATTGGATTTCGACGCGGAATTAAAATTAGATTTTAATTCAGGCAAACGAGTTAATTTAGAATTAATTCGTTAGCGGCGTGAATAGTAATTTTGTTAGGCATAATTATTTTATTAAATTTGATTTAATTACGTCGCAACGGAAAATTCGTTAATTTGGAATTAGCGAACCCGAGCCCGGGAGTGTTTGCGAGCCCACTCGTATTTCGAATCGAGTGGGGCCCACTAATCACATCAAGCGTCACATCACTAGTCAATTTTAGTCACTTTGATTGATGGAAGTTGATGGGATTTGATGCTTGAGTGTGAAACACTCTAGTGTGATGGTTGAAAGACATTTACCATTTAATTATTTTTTGCTATTTGACTTTTCATTTTTAGTGTATTAGATACACAACACACACCAATCATCTCTCTCACTCTCTCCCTTGGCCGAATGGCCATCACTCTTTCTCTCCCATTTGGCTTGGGCGAATGGATCAAAAACAAGAAGAAAATTTGTGGCAATTTTTCAAGAGTGCTAGCACACATTAAGAGTCATATGATGGTGATAGGGAAACCCACCCATGGGCATGGAATCCTTACCCAAAGCTTGGAGCTTGGATATTCAAAATGGAGCAAAAACCGTGAGCTTCAAGGGAGCAAAAGTTTTGTTGTTCCTCGCATCGCAAAAGCTGATCAATGTAAGTATGATTCCGCCATACCTCTTTGAGTATTCACACATGTTTCAATGCTTGAAATCGATCTTTGGACTAACCTAGAAACCCAACAATGGTATCTTGAGCCATTTTGAGCATGAAAGTGAAATTAGGGTAAAATTGGGTAAAATTGATTTGAGCGTGTTTGAGTGAAATTGATTGTTTAAATATGCTTGAATGATGATAACATGGTGTTATGCATGATCAATTTGATGAAAATTGGTTTGGATCAAATTGTCCTTAATCACTTGGCTTGGCCGTATATGGTGTGTGCCCTAATGTCATGGTATTTTTTGATTTTGATCATTGGATGAGTTGAAATCATTTGGGAAATGTTGATTTGAGATTTAATTGGATTGAATTTTGAATTGGACAAAAATTCCCCAATTGCCGTGAATGATGTAGCATGGAAAATGATTGATTTTTGATTCAAATGTGTTGGACATGTGTTGATGATAATAAGCATAATTAATTGTGTAAATTAATGTTTTGGAAATATTAATTTGGTTAATTAATTATGGCATACACATTAGGTTAATTAAATTATGAAATTTGGAATTTTGGTAATTTAATTAATTGGGCCAAATTTAGAATTGGGCTTGTAAAGTTGTATTTGGGCTTAATGGGCTTGGTTGGGCCAAGTTTGGTTTAGGCTAATTGGTTGGATCCAATTGGGCCTCAAACCATATCCATAAAGTCCAAATATGACTTAATGGACCTTTAATTTTAATTGGGCCTAATGGGCCTAAATTGGTTTCTTGGCAAATAAGGGTGATTCCTTAAATGGGCTTTGGTATTTGGGTTTGACCCATATTGACCAAAAGTCCATGCCTTAAGAAATTAATTAAAAGCCCATTGGACTTTAATTAAATTAACATTGGATGTTAAACGGGCTTTGAGACCCGTAAAGATTGGATTTAGAATCTAAGTCGTAAAGGCACTTTAAAAAGTGTAATTATTTAATTTAAAATTAAATATAGAATTCGTATTAAATACAAATTGAATTGGATTTAATGTTGTAGTTTAATATAATTCAAGAATTCGTACTTTGAGTACTTATTCTTAAAACGAGTCGGACTCGCGCAAAATCAAATCGTTGTTTGAACATTGGATGGTCATTAATTTCAGATTAATTAATTGGATTAGATTGATTTATAACATGCTTTGTGTGAATACATGGATGCGATGTATGAATAATGCATATCGGATGGATATTAAATGGGTGAGGGCAATTTTGGAAATTGTTGTAATAAATTTAGTATTTATTAATTGGACCTGCGTGTCCAGCCTATTACCTCTTGACTCTTTGTATTTCTCTTCTCACATATTCCCCTCAATGTAAATGAGGTTTTTTAGAAGTGTTATGTAATCGGGTAGAAGTAATACCTGTGCTAGCGGGAGAGAGGAAATGGAGAGATTTGTTCTAGGAACAATGTGTTAAGTATCCATCCGCATATCATTATTAATTTATTTACACGCCTTATTATGTATTTAGAATGCATGTTTAAGGGTGTATGATGATGAGACCTTAACAAAGATAATAAATTGGTTGCCAATTTACGCGAAAAACCCTCACAAAATATTAAGCGTTTTTCCTTCCATTGAGTGATTCTTACTCAAGATCCAAGACTGACACTGGTTTGTTAGCCAAAGTCAAGACCTTTTTCCGTCGCGGATGTGTTTGAATCATGAAGGCTTTGTTCCATATCGGTGTCTTGTCCAAGTTGTGATTTGTTGGCCAAAGTCAAGATCACTTCTTGTCCATCGACATCGATTATGAAGCTTTCCATGGTCAATTCCGCTTAACTGGGATCATTAAGTTTGTTGTGCCAAAGCCAAGACTTAATTGATTCAAAGGAAAAATGTTAGGCAATATATTTGATATATTGGCATATATAAGATATATGTTTCAGACTTGGATGTCCACCTACTGGATCTAGGAATTGGATGGGATCCAATTGATCTTAGAGATCTACCTAGTTAATTATCATACAATTTGTTGGCCAAAGTCAAGATTGTGTGTTATTTAACGGGATCCTAGCCCACTAGGAAACAAGGTTTCCCGAGTACTCCACAGAGGGTTAGAGGCTCACCGAAAAATAGTGGGATGCAAGTATTAAATTTGCAATATTCGTTTAGTTACTTGCCAATACGTGCTCATTTCAATTTTTCGTCAAATAAATTATATATTAGTAGGACTAATATTTAATTGTTGTTTTAATAAAACAGTTGGACTGTACTCAAATAATTTCAATTAATAGTTGATTTTATAATTGGATTATAGTAATCAATATAATTGAATTTATCTAATTAAATTATAGTTGATTATATAGTTAGACTATAGTAATCATTATAATAAACAGTACCTAAAATCGTTGATTTGATAGTTAGACTATTGGAATCAAGATAAATGAAAGATTAGCGTTTAGAACATAATCCTGGGAGAAAATATTTTAAACGGCTTTAATTTTCAAATTGGGAATGAAAACTTCAGGATAGTCCTGGAAACCGAGAAGTTACTTTATTTGATAGAGTGACGTCTCGTGCCTAAGCCCGGAGTTGAGCAAATAGTAGAGCATGATCTTTGGAAGATTCATGTGATGATAACTTTAGTGCTTAATTCATTAAGCTTTCCGCAAAGACTCCTTAATTTCTTAATCAGAACTAAAGATTAGATCCTTATAGTATGATATTGAAATTGAAAGATCTTCATAGATTTATCCTTAGATCTTAGAAGTACAAATTGCAATAGTAAAACTCTTGGAGAGTTAATGGCTATACTCAAGGAGACAAAGCCAGAGTTTGCAATAGGGCAAGAAGCGCAAGGCGCATCTTCCTTCGACATCCCAGAAGGCCAAGGCTTGGCCAAAGGCTTCTGGGGTGTGGAAAGGGGGCAAAGGCAAAGTCATTATAATCTTCTGGGAAGACATAAGACATATCCCAAAATATCTGCCTAAACTGTGGCAAACGGGGTCACTGGAAGCGTGACTGCCGTATGGACAAGGCAGACATGAAGGAATTGAAGACGTACAAGGCTTTGACTTCAAGAATGTTTGTCATAAACATGTTCACTACTAGTATTAAAATTGGATTTTAGATACTCGATGTGGTACATAAATATGTTATGGTGTGCAGAATCTGCTGATAAGCAGGAAGTTGACTTCAGTTGAGATTGACCTATGAGTTGGAAACGGGACGAAAGTCACTGTTTTAACCGTAGAAACCTAAGTTTAGGAAATTAAAATTAGATTTTAATTCGGGCAAACGAGTTAATTTAGAATTAATTCGTTAGCGACGTGAATAGTAATTTTGCTAGGCATAATTATTTTATTAAATTTGATTTAATTACGTCGCAACGGAAAATTTCGTTAATTTGGAATTAGCGAACCCGAGCCTGGGAGTGTTTGCGAGCCCACTCGTATTTAAAATCGAGTGGGGCCCACTAATCACATCAAGCGTCACATCACTAGTCAACTTTAGTCACTTTGATTGATGGAAGTTGATGGGATTTGATGCTTGAGTGTGAAACACTCTAGTGTGATGGTTGAAAGACATTTACCATTTAATAATTCTTGGTATTTGACTTTTCATTTTTAGTGTATTAGATACACAACACACACCAATCATCTCTCTCACTCTCTCCCTTGGCCGAATGGCCATCACTCTTTCTCTCCCATTTGGCTTGGCCGAATGGATCAAAAACAAGAAGAAAATTTATGGCAATTTTTCAAGAGTGCTAGCACACATTAGGAGTCATATGATGGTGATAGGGAAACCCACCCATGGGCATGGAATCCTTACCCAAAGCTTGGAGCTTGGAGATTAAAAATGGAGCAAAAACCGTGAGCTTCAAGGGAGCTAAAGTTTTGTTGTTCCTCGCATCGCAAAAGCCGATCAATGTAAGTATGATTCCGCCATACCTCTTTGAGTATTCACACATGTTTCAATGCTTGAAATCGATCTTGGGACTAACCTAGAAACCCAACAGCCATGAGGGTGGTAGGTAAGTTTTTAAAGGATGATATGCTTTGAGAGATCTAATATGAGTGCCAAAGCCTGGATGAATATAACTATGAGTTATGCATCATTTTATAGGCTAAGGAGTGGCTTTCTAGTTGGAATAAGTTCTATATTTATGATGGCGGGCCCTTTTAACAGGTTAAATGCTTAACTTTTCGATGCTCAAATAACTAATCTCGTGGAGGGTAATTAATTATGAAGAGATATTTTTCAGTTGGAGATCTGTTGGAAAACCAATGGGTTGTCTTGTGGGCTTCGTCTGATATATGGACCTGAGATAAAAAGACAATTGGCTGGTTGCAATATTTAATCCATTGATCCGCCAAGGTCTACTGATGGCTGAGATTTTATCAATTGGTTCAACCTCCTTTTTAGCTTCCCAGGTATCATCTTCAATTGAGCACTAACTCTCCTTTTCCTCATTTTATGGTTCTTTGGGATCAGGTCCAGCTCATGAGAGTTAGTTGTATGGTGTGCAGAGGATGTTACAGGTAAGATCGTGTCTAACATGTATATGTAATGGCACTCGTCATCTTCTCGTGGTTTTTTCTCAATATAGAAGTGTTAGACAATTATGACCCATAACATCACTATTTTTACATAACATGGTGTTGTTGTACAAATTAACTATGTGACAAAGGAAATTGTTCTTTTATCATTTGTAATTAGATTACCGAGATATATAAATGATAAAAGTCCATATGATTAGTTTCAGATTGATATGATATGAGACAGTATCAATCCATGAAGGTTTAATCATTAAAATATCCTTAGTCGGAGTATTATCGAGATTGGACATCGATAATGCGGAATAGACTAGTATTGCACTTGTGCGCGTTGTGGGAGCATAACGACATAATTCTCATATATTTGAGTATTGGATACTCATGCAAGTGTAATAGGAGGTTGTGTTTACTGATGGTACGGAAACAGCTTCGCTCTGGATAGACCCATCAGAATTCCATTGATAGTATGACTATGTGTCTATGGAAGTCCGAATCAGGGTAGGTGTATTTGGTCTTAACCTGAGACTTGCATTGCTAATACTTGCAACAATCAATATACTTTGGTTTTGGTCGTCCAAGGCTTTAACCGGTTCTGTGTATGCCTCTTCTGGGTTTATTGAGAATCGTAGTGTATTGGGTGTGATGTCAAGATGGAAGTATCACTCCAGTCATAATGGAGATGATGATCACGTATGATACAAAACTGATGCTCTTATATGATGCAGCTATCGGGATAATATGACTAGGTCATGCTTATCTGATTATAGAGACTAGTTACCAGAGATCCGATATGTGCTTTGTACGAGACAGACACAATTCCAGCCCCAAGCCTAGCACGTGACATCCGATACTGGATCGCAATACGCAATACGACGTATACTATGCCTGATATAGATTACATATTCCTTTAAGAATATTTCTGGAGAATTGGGTAGACACGGTGATTTGCTAGAAGCCAACCATGTCTTGTAAATCGGTTAAAATGTAGTACTAGGTACGTACGTATTCGGATAGTCCGATGACTGGATTTTCTGCCAACATATCCGGGGATCTCATGGGTCACTTCCTGAAGATTCACCGATGACATATGACTCGAACATTATTAATCTGGGGTTTAATTAATAGATAGAGAAAATTAATCTAGGATTAATTACGGAGATATTTTATCTCAGATAAAATATTAATTAAAGAGAGAGAACGATTAATTTGGAATTAATCGATAAAATATTATATTCGATATATTAAACGAAATTAGATTTCGACGTGGAATTAAAATTGTATTTTAATTCGGGCGAACGAGTTAATTTAGAATTAATTCGCTAGCGACGTGAATAGTAATTTTGCTAGGCATAATTATTTAATTAAATTTGATTTAATTACGTCGCAACGGAAAATTCGTTAATTCAGAATTAGCGAACCCGAGCCCAGAAGTGTTTGCGGGCCTACTCGCATTTCGAATCAAGTGGGGCCCACAAGTCACATCAAGCGTCACATCATTAGTCACTTTGAGTGATGTGATATAACTCACTTTGTGATTGATGGGAGTTGTTGGAAGGCTTTAATGCCTTGTACCTTTTTTTTTTGAATTTGGTAATTGAATTTTTGGTATTAGATTTTGGAAATCTAAATACACAAAACCAACACAACTCTTCTCCTCTCTCCCTCAAACTTTCGGCCAAGGGCCATTTCTCTCATTCTCCATTTTCTGAAAATGCCGAGAACCAAGAAGAGGCAAATGAAGATTTGTGGCAAATTTTTCCAAGTGCTAGCACACTAAAGAGTCATCCGAAGGTAATAGGGAAACCCATTCATGAGCATGGAATTCATTCTCAAAGCTTGGAGCTTGAAGATCATCCATGGAGCACAAAGAGGAGGTTGACCGAATCTTGGAGGAGCACAAATTTGGGCTTGGCCGAGAACTTCATGGGGGAGCAAAATTTTTTGTGTTCAACGCATCACAAATCCGTTAATTGTAAGTATGATTCCTCCATACTTCTTTATTGTATTCACATTATTTTCATTGCTTGAATGATATTGGGACTATGGTAGAAACCCAACAATGGTATCAAGAGCCTTGATTAAGCATGAAAATGAATTAGGGTAAAATTTTGGTAAAATTGATTTGAGCATGATTTGATGAAATTGATTGTTTGAATATGCTTGAATGATGATAACATAGTGTTATGCATGATCAATTTGATGAAAATTGAATTGGATCAAATTTTCCCCAAATTGTTGGCTTGGCCGAAAGTTTTGTTCCCTAAATGTCATGGTGATTTTTATTTTTTGAATCATTGGATGAGTTTGAAAGAATTGGGAAATGTTGATTTAGGATTTAATTGGATTGAAATCGAAATCGGACAAAAAAACTCCAAATTGCCGTGACCAAAAGCCTGGAAAATGAGATGATTTTTTGATTCAATAATGTTGGACATGTGTTGACGATAATAAGCATGATTAATTGTATAAATTGGTTTTTTGGAAATATTAATTTGACTAATTAATTATGGCTATACACTTTAAGTTAATTGAATTGTGAAATTTGGAATTTTGGAATTTAATTAGTTGGGCTAAATTTGGAATTGGGCTTTTAAAGTTGTATTTGGGCTTAATGGGCTTGGTTGGGCCAAGTTTGGTTTAGGTTAATTGGTTGGATCCAATTGGGCCCAAAACCATATCCATAAAGTCCAAATATAATATAATGGGCCTTTAAAATTTTAATTGGGCCTAATGGGCCTAAATTGATTTTTGGCAAAGGGTGATTCCTTATTGGGCTTTGGTTGCCAAAGTCCATGCCTTATAAATTAATTGAAAGCCCATTGGACTTTAATTAAATTGACATTGGATGTTAATTGGGCTTTGAGACCCGTAAAGATTAGATTTAGAATCTAAGTCGCAAAGGCTCATTTATAAAATGTATTTATTTAGTTTGGAATTAAATATAGAATTAGTATTACATAAAAATTAAATTGGATTTAATGTTGTAGTTTGATATAATTCAAGAATTCGTACTTTGAGTACTTATTCTTAAAATGAGTTTGACTCGCGCAAATCCTTAACAAAGATAATTAATTGGTTTCCAATTACGCGAAAAACCCTCAACATATATTAAGTGTTTTCCTTCCATTGAATGATTCATTCTCAAGATCCAAGATTGGCACTGGTTTCTTGGCTAAAGTCAAGGCCTTTGTCCATCGCGGATGTGTTTGAATCATGAAGGCTTTGTTCCATATCGGTGTCTTGTCCAAGTTGTGATTTGTTGGCCAAAGTCAAGATCACTTCTTGTCCATCAACATCGATTACGAAGATTTCCATGGTCAATGGGTCCAGCTTAACTGGAATCATTAAGTTTGTTATGTCAAAGCCAATGCTTAGTTGATTCAGAGGAAAAAGGTTAGGCAATATATTGAATATATTGGCATGTATTAGATATATGTTTTGGACTTGGATGTCCACCTACTGGATCTAGGAATTGGATGAGATCCAATTGATCTTAGAGATCTACCTAGTTAAATATCATACAGCTTGTTGGCCAAAGTCAAGGTTGTGTGTTATTTAACGGGATCCTAGCCCACTAGGAAACAAGGTTTCCCGAGTACTCAACAGAGGGTTAGAGGCTCGCCGAAAAATAGTGGGAGGCAAGTATTAAATTTGCAATTTCGTTTAGATACTTGCCAATACGCTCTCATTTCAATTTTTCGTCAAATTAATTAATATATTAGTTGGACTAATATTTAATCGTTGTTTTAATTAAACAGTTGGACTGTATTCAAACTACTTCAAATTATAGTTGATTATATAATTGGATTATAGTAATCAATATATTTGAATTTAACCAATCAAATTATAGTTGATTATATAGTTAGACTATAGTAATCATTATATTTAATAGTACCTTAAATCGTTGATTGGATAGTTGGACTATAGCAATCAAGATAGCTGAAAGATTAGCGTTTAAAACATAAACCTGGGTACTAATGTCTTTAAGCGGCTTTAATTTTCAAATTGGGAATAGAACCTCAGGATAGTCCTGGGAACTAAGAAGTTACTCTATTTGATAGAGCAACCTCTTGGGCCTAAGCCTGGAGTTGAGCAAATAGTAGAACATGATCTTTGGAAGATTCATGTGATGATAACTTTAGTGCTCCATCCTTTATACTTTATGCAATGACACTTTAATTCCGTCGTCAGAATAAAGGATTAGATCATTATAACATGATGTTGAAATTAAAGATCTTCATATATCTATACTTAGATTTTAGAAGTACTGATTGCAATAGAAAACTCTTGGAGAGTTAATGGCTATGCTCAAAGAGACAAAGCAATAGTTTGAAAAGGGCAAGAAGCGCAAGACACATCTTACTTTGACATCACAGAAGGCCAAGGCTTGGCCGAAGGCTTCTGGGGTGTGGAAAAAGGCAAAGGCAAAATCATCACAGTCTTTTGGGAAGACAAATGACATATCCCAAGATGTCTGCCTAAACTGTGGCAAACGGGGTCACTGGAAGCGTGACTGCCGTATGAACAAGGCAGACATGAAGGAAGTGAAGAGGGGCAAGGCTCCCGCTTCAAGTATATTTGTCATAAACATGTTCGCTATTAGTTTCAAAATTGGATTTTGATACTAAGTATCGTATATAAATATGTACTGATATGCAGAATCTGCTGATTAGTAGGATACTAACTTCAGTTGAGATTGATCTGCGAATCAGAAACGGGACAAGAGTCGCTGTTTTAACTATAGAATCCTAAGTTTAGAAACTACCTTTTCGGGTGTGTACTTAAATTAGGAAATTGTTATAATGTACCTAATCTGACTAGAAACATTATCTCTATATCAGAGTATAACTCGTTGCGGGTATACCTTTATATTCTAGAACACTAAAGCGTTTCATTTTATAAAGATGATATTGAGATAAACACATTAGATGTGAATAACAGTATTTATATTTTGAATATAAATGAATCTCATATATATGACATGACAAACAAATAGCTCAAAATGAATTAATCATATGAGACTTATTTGTGGCATTGTTGTATGGGACACATTAAACAAGACTTGTATATCGACACTTTTGATGAGTGGATACTAGGACAAATTTGATCCTATTCAAATGAAGTCTACGAATCTAGTTATTAGGCAAAGTGCCTAAAACACCTTTTACTTGGTAAAAGTACAAGTGCCACCGATCTGTTAGCCCTCGTTCATAGTGACGTAAGTGGGACCATATCTAGCAAGGCTAGAGGTGGATACGAACACTTCGTAACCTTTACGAATGTGGCATCGTGTTATGGTTATGTGTTTCTTTTGAAACACGAATCAGAAACTTTTGATAGATTCAAAGAGTTTTGACACGAAGTTGACAAACAGATCGGCAAGAGTATTAATACATCACGATTGGACTGTGATGGAAAATACTAAAACAATAAGTTTCTCGATTACTTGAAAGAGTATAGTATTCTTTCAAATTGGACTCTTCACGGAACACCTCAATTTGACGGTGTGTCCAAACGGAGAAACCAAACCTTGTTGGACATAGTAAGGTTAATTATGAGTCGCTCTGAGCTACCATTTTCCTTCTAAGGGATACGCATTAAACAGTGCAATACTTATTTTGAATAAGGTTCCATGAAAAATATGTTAGACAGATTTCATATTAGATATGAACAGGAAAGAAACTAGGTTTTCTCATTCCTGAAGATTTGGAAATGCTGGGCATATGTTTGGATGATACCAAACTAGAACCCAAATTGGATAAGTGCCTAATTGTAGGTTATCCTAGGGAAACCAAAGTATAGTACTTATACAACTCACAAGAGAACAATGTAATTGTTGCTCGCCATGCGGTTTTCCTAAGGGGAATACCTATATGCAATGGTAAGTGGGAGGAAACTAAAACTCGATGAAAATCGAAGTAATACTGTTCCAGGTACCGAGTCCTAATGGAACACAAATAGTTCATCAAGGATGAAACTGTACCACAATCTTTAAATACACAAGAACTGTGCAAGTCGGAGAGAGTCAGAAAACAACCTGGGAGGTATGAGTTTCTGATCTCACCTCATCAAGATGTCAATCTTATTGAGGAATACGAACTGACTACGTATGAGGAAATGATACAAGGTATCGACTCCCTATTATGGCAAAATTGTTGGACAAAATGACCCATATCGTCACTATTTGCACAGATCATTATGTTTTTGTAGCAAATTAACTATGTGACAAGGAAATTGCACTCTCATCATTTGTGATTAGATCACCATAGATATATAAATGAAGAGAGGTACCTATGATTAGTTCCTGGATTGAGAATGATATGAGACAGTATCAATCCCCGAAGGTTTAATCATTAAATATCCCTAGCCGGAGTATTATCGAGACTGGACATCGATAATGCGGAATAGGCTAGTATTGCACTTGTGCGCGTTGTGAGGGCACAACGACATAGTTCTCATATATATAAGTATTGGATACTTATGCAAGTGCGATAGGAGGTCGTGTTTCACCGATGGTACGGGAAACAGCTTCGCTCTGGATAGACCCCTCGGAATCCCATTGGTATTATGACTATGTGTCTATGGGAGGCCGAAATCAAGGTAGGTGTGTATAGTCTTAACCTGAGACTTACATCGCTAATACTTACGATAATCGATAGACTTTGGTCTTGGTGGTACAGGGCTTTAACCGGTTCTGCGTACACCACTTCTGGGTTTATCAGAGAGTCGTAGTGTATTGGGTGTGATGTCGAGACAGAAGTATCACTTCAGTCATAGTGGAGATGATGTCACGCAGGATACGGTACTAGTGCTCTTGAGTGATGCGCATCCAATCGGGATATTGTGACCAGGTCATGAATATCCGATTATAGAGACTATGTTACCAGACATCCGATATATGTTTCGGACGGGGCAGACACTTATCTAGCCCCAGCCCTAGCACGTGACTATCCGATACTGGGCCGATATGCACAATACAATGGTATACTAAGCTTGATACAGATCTTAATATTCTTAAATGGATATGTCCAGAGAATTGGGCAGACTTGGTGCTTTGCTAGGAGTCGACCTTGTCTCGTAAATCGGTAGAACGTAGTACTTGGTACGTACGTGATTCGGATACTCCGACGACCGTATTTACTGCCAACATATCCGGGGATCTCATGGGTCGCTTCCCGATAATCCACCGATGACGCATAACTCGCACTCTTAAATAATCTGGGATTATATAGAAGAGAGAGAAAATTAATCTAGGATTAATTACAGAGATATTTTATCTAGGATAAAATATCGTCTAGAGAGAGATAACGATTAATTTGGAATTAATCGATTAAATTAATATATTCGATATATTAAACGAGATTAGATTTCGACGCGGAATTAAAATTAGATTTTAATTCGGGCGAACGAATTAATTTAGAATTAATTCGTTAGCGACGTGAATAGTGAATTCGCTAGGCGTAATCATTTAATTACGACGCGACCGAAAATTCGTTAATTTGGAATTAGCGAACCCGAGCCCGAGTGTGATTGGGAGCGCATTCGTATTTCGAATTCGAGTGCGGCAACGCAAGTCGCATCAAGCGTCAAATCATTCGTCACATCAAGCGTCAAATCAAATGTCACTTTGAGTGATGTGATTGATTGATGTGATTGATTGATTGAAAGACATGTCACTTTATTAAAGTTGATATGACTTAAAGTTGATGTGAATAGTGAAAGCTAGTGGAGGGAAAACCTTTTGGTTTTTGGCTCCAAAATTCATTTAAATTTATTGGATAAAATTAAATGGAAATTGATTATTATTTTAGGAAAATATATAATCAAAAGCTTTTACAACATATAGATTCATTACACAACTTTCTTCTCTCTCTTTTCTCTCTTCAAACTCACGCCCAAAGTATGAAAATGCTCACTGGTTTTTGAAGCCAAAATGGCGTGAATAAGGGAAGCAAGAGTTGGGTTTTTGTGGCAAAAACCGCAAGTGCTAGCACACTTACGAGTCTTGCGAAGGTGGTAGGGAGGTTCGCCCATGAGCCGGGATCCGTTTGACGAAGCTTGGAGCTCCGTTTCTCAACTCAAAATTCTGTTATTGGAGGCAGTGGACTGTGCAGTTTGTGCGCCTATGGTAGTGGCCTTTTGGCCTTGATTCGTCTCCAAATCGACTCAACCGATCGATGTGAGTATTCCGCTACCTCCGTTGATGTGTTCACGCATTGTTTTCATTGCTTGTTTGATCTTGGGACCTAGATAATAACCAACAAAAATGTCATGATGTCTGAAATTGATTCCATGTATACCAACCAAGTTTGGACACTGGTTGTTGTACCGGAAGACATTGTGCCTACTGGTACTATATGTGCTTCAAGGAAGACATACATGGATGGAAACATACCAACGTACAAAGCTAGGCTTGTAGCGAAAAGGTATCGTTATCAATATTGTGTCGATTACGACGAAATCCTTTACTTGTTGCCATGGTTAAATCCATTTGGATAATGCTTGCTAATGCTGCATGTTTCATTTATGAAATATGGCAGCTGGACGTCAAAACCGTTTTCCTTAAACGAAAACCTTTTGGAGGATGTTTGCAACATCCTGACGGTTTTGTCGTACCTAAACAAGCCAACAAGGTTTGCAAGTTAATTCGATCCATTAATGGATTGAAGCAAACATTGCTTTCTTGGAATTATCGTTTTGATGTAATCATAATGGTATATGATTTAATTCAAAACGAAAAAATAATTCTTGTGTATATAAGGAGGTTAGTGGGAGCGCACTAAAAGTGATTGTCCTATAAAATGATGATATGTCATTTCTTGGAAATGACATTCCCATAATACAATCGGTGAAAGCTTGGCTTTCATGAAAATTCTCCGTAGAATACTTGGGAGAGACAACCTTTATTCTAGGAATAAGGATCTACTGGGATAGATCTGAAAGTTGTTGGCACTCTCCGAGAACTCTTATATTGAAAGAAATGTACGTGACCTGGTGTCTTATATGCGTTGAGCATATGGAGTCACAATCAGGGCAATCCAAGTGATAGTAACTGGATTGATGTTAAGAACATCCTTAAGTATCTTAGATGATCTAAGGATGAATTCTTAAGCTATGGAGAAGGAGAACTTGAAGTGATTGGATTCACTGCTGCAAGTTTCCTAACCGATAAAGACGACTGTAAGTCGTAATAAGAGTATTATATAGTTTGAATAATGGAACAATGAGCTGGAAATCTTCCAAGCAAGATACCGTTGCCGAATAAACAATAAAAAAGGAATGTTGCTGTAGCTGAGGCAGCAATAGAAGCACTTAGGATCTAAATAATCCTAATTGGATTAGGAGTAGTTCTGTTAGCAGCTGAGCTAGGCTACAACACAGGCTAAAGAATTAATGGTCTCATCAACGATCCAAGTATATACTTCAACTATTCATCTGATTCGTTCGGATCTTACATCGTGGCGATGTGATGATCGAATAAATCACATCAGACGATAATTTTGCAAATCCGCTGACGAAAGCAGTTTCTCAGCAGAAGTTTGAGCGACCCGTACATAGTTCAAGTGTAAGACACTTGAGTGATTGGCTATAGGCCAAGTGGGAGATTGTTGGACAATTATGACCCATAGCATCACTATTTGTACAGAACATGGTGTTGTTGTACAAATTAACTATGTGACGAAGGAAATTGCTCTTTTATCATTTGTAATTAGATTACCGGGATATATAAATGATAAAAGTCCATATGATTAGTTCCGGATTGATAAGATATGAGACAGTATCAATCCATGAAGGTTTAATCATTAAAACATCCATAGTCGGAGTATTATCGAGATTGGACATCGATAATGCGGAATAGACTAGTATTGCACTTGTGCGCGTTGTGGGAGCATAACGACATAGTTCTCATATATTTGGGTATTGGATACTCAGGAAAGTGTAATAGGAGGTTGTGTTTACCGATGGTATGGAAACAACTTCGCTCTGGATAGACCCCTCGAAATTCCATTGGTAGTATGACTATGTGTCTATGGAAGTCTGAATCAGGGTAGGTACTTGAGACTTGCACCGCTAATACTTGCGACAATCAATATACTTTGGTTTTGGTCATCCAGGGCTTTAACCGGTTTTGTGTATGCCTTTTCTGGGTATATTGAGAATCGTAGTGTATTGGGTGTGATGTCAAGATGGAAGTATCACTCCAGTCACAGTGGAGATGATGATCACGTAGGATACGAAACTAGTGCTCTTATATGCTGCAGCTATCGTGATAATATGACTAGGTCATGCTTATCCGATTATAGAGACTAGTTACCAGAGATCCGATATGTGCTTCGTACGGGGCAGACACAATTCACATCCAATTCCAGCCCCAGCCTAGCACGTTATCCGATACTGGATCGCAATACACATACGACGTATACTACGCCTGATATAGATTACATATTCCTTTAAGAATATTTCTGGAGAATTGGGTAGACACGGTGATTTGCTAGAAGCCAACCATGTCTTGTAAATCGGTAAAAACGTAGTACTAGGTACGTACGTATTCGGATAGTCCGACGACCGGATTTTCTGCCAACATATCCGGGGATCTCATGGGTCACTTCCCGAAGATTCACCGATGACGTATGACTCGAACATTATTAATCTGGGGTTTAATTAATAGAGAGAGAAAATTAATCTAGGATTAATTACAGAGATATTTTATCTCATATAAAATATTAATTAAAGAGAGAGAACGATTAATTTGGAATTAATCGATAAAATATTATATTTGATATATTAAACGAAATTAGATTTCGACGCGGAATTAAAATTGGATTTTAATTCGGGCGAACGAGTTAATTTAGAATTAATTCGCTAGCGACGTGAATAGTAATTTTGCTAGGCATAATTATTTAATTAAATTTGATTTAATTACGTTGCAATGGAAAATTCGTTAATTCCGAATTAGCAAACCCGAGCCCGGGAGTGTTTGCGGGCCCACTCGTATTTCGAATCAAGTGGGACCCACAAGTCACATCAAGCGTAACATCATTAGTCACTTTGAGTGATGTGATATAAGTCATTTTGTGATTGATGGGAGTTGTTGGAAGGCTTTAATGCCTTGTACCATTTTTTTTTGAATTGGTAATTGAATTTTTGTGTATTAGATTTTGGAAATCTAAATACACAAACCCACACAACTCTTCTCCTCTCTCCCTCAAACTTTCGGCCAGGGCCATTTCTCTCATTCTCCATTTTCTGAAAATGCCGAGAACCAAGAAAAAGCAAAGGAAGATTTGTGGCAAATTTTTCCAAGTGCTAACACACTAAAGAGTCATCCAAAGGTGATAGGGAAACCCATTCATGAGCATGGAATTCATTCTCAAAGCTTGGAGCTTGAAGATCATCCATGGAGCACAAAGAGGAGGTTGACCGAATCTTGGAGGAGCACAAATTTGGGCTTGGCCGAGAGCTTAATGAAGGAGCAAAAATTTTTGTGTTCAACGCATCGCAAATTCGTTCATTGTAAGTATGGTTCTGCCATACTTCTTTATTGTATTCACATTATTTTCATTACTTGAATGATCTTGGGACTATAGTAGAAACCCAACAGGAAGATATTCACTTCCATTGTCATGTTTCCAAATGTCAACTTCATGAGACCATTCCTGAAATTAATAAGTGCATTAGCTGTAGCAAGAAAAGGTCTACCTAAGATGAGTGGAATTTTCGACTCAGTGTCAACCACAGATTGTGTATCTAAAATTAAGAAGTCAACATGGTAGTAGAATTTATCAATTTGAACTAAAACATCCTCAACTACTCCTCGTGGCGTTCTAATGGATCGGTCAGCTAACTGTAAAACTACAAATGTAGGTTTAATCTCACTAAGCCCTAACTGCACATAGATCGAATATGGCATGAGGTTAACACTAGAACCTAAATCTAATAACACTTGACCAAACTCATGTGTGCCAATGTGGCAAGTGATAGTGGGACATCCTGGATCTTTATATTTTGGTGGAGTCCGCTGTTCAATTACTGCACTAGCCTACTTTGTTAAAAATACAGTCTTCTTTACATTATGCTTCCTCTTCATGGTGCATAGATCCTGCAAAACCTTCGCATAAGTGGGAACTTGTTTTTATCACACATAACAACAAAATGTTGATTTTTACTTCCTTTAGATGTTTAAGGATCTCACCATTTAGGTCTGGAGCTCTCGCTGTGGGCCTAAGTGCTCGAGGGAAATGTACTCTAACTTGGAAAAAAGTCCCTTGTTTTTCTTGAGAGGTACCTATACCACTATCTTTGGGGTCATCTATGGTGTTGGACGTGCCCTGTCTCCCTACCTCCTTACCACTCCTGATGAATATAGCATTAGCACCCTTTAGATTTGCTGCTTCGTGATCAGCCTGTGCCATGTGTTGGCCTTGTGGATTTGGTTGAGTCTGAGATGTAAATTTTCCTTGTTCTTGCACACTCAGGACATTAGTCAATTTAGAGACTTGACTCTTAATTTCTCGTATTATCTTCAACAACCTGAGCTATCAATGACTCAAACCTTTGATTGGTTTTACTCTGGGCCTCTATAAATGCATGCACACTGTCTTATAGAGAATTTCTAGGAGCGGCAGGTGTGGGAAACTGAGGAGCACTGTAGCTCCTAGTTTGTGGTGCTTGAGTAGGCTGATGGGACTCCTGCTTCCAACTAAGATTGGGATGGTTCCGCCAAACAGGATTATAGGTATCTGAATAAGGTGTGTATGGCTTCTTGTACATCCTTAAGTTATTACATTATTCCTTATATGTCCCCCTCATCTCACCATAAACATGACACTCTTGGAGTTCTAAGTGGGGACTGCATGTATAGTCTTGTTATCTATAGCTTTTAAGGCTCCTAACTCTCTAGTCAATAGCTCAACTTGTGCCATAAGACTATCCTCTTCCCTGAAGTGGTGTATGCCTCTACTAGAAGGAGTGTGTGTCTTATCAGTGTTATCCAGGGCATTATGTCTAGTCCAACTGTGGGATTTCTCGAATAAGTCATCTAAGTACTCGAATGCCTCATCAGGGTCTTTTCTAATAAACTCACCATTGCACATTGTCTCCATGAATTGGCGCTCTATAGGGTTTAGACTATCATAAAAATAACTTACTAAGCACCAACTCTCATATCCATGGTGAGGGCAACTAGTTAACATTTCCTTATACCTCTCCCACATTTGATAAAGGGTTTCACTGTCTCTCTGGGAGAAGGTGGAGATTTTTCTTTTCAAGACATTCGTTTTATGATGTGGGAAATATTTATTAAAGAACGCATGTGTCATCTCTCCCCATGATCCTATTGTCCTAGGTCTTAAAGAGTACAACCAGCTCTTAGCTCCATCCTTAAGGGCAAATGGGAATAACTTAAGTCTAATTGTGTCGGTAGTTCCAAACCGGTCATGGAAGGTTGCTACAACCTCTTCAAACACCCTAATGTGCACATAAGGATTCTCATTCTCCAAACCATGAAAGGTTGGGAGATACTTTATCATTCCAGGCTTAAAGTCTACGTGTGGTGCGTTAGGGGGAAACATGATGCACAATGGTGTAGTTGTGCGAGTTGGGTGGAGGTACTCTACAAGAGTCCTCATGGGTGGTCTCTCGTACTCACTCATAGTATGTGCACTAGATGTGGATGGTGTGGCAAAGAGATTGTCAAACAAACTCTCTGAGTCTGAGCTTTCGTCTTCAATCCTAACAAATCTACCAAACCTATCTCTATGTCTAGGCATGCAATTTAAACATAAGTAAAGCGAGAAACATGAATAAAATAATAAACTAAGAATAAAAATGTAAACTAAAATTAAAACTGAAATAAAATAAAGAAATAAAATAAATAAAAATAAATAAAAATTAAAGAAAGGAACGAAGTTACCGCTTTTGTTGTTGATCAAACATACCTGCTCCTTTTGCTTGTAAACCGTCTTCCCGGCAACAGCGCCAAATTTTAATTACGCCCAAAATGTAATTACGGTTACTTGCTATTATCGCAGTATAGTTGGGGTATCGATTCCTCAGAGAGATGGTTACAAAGAACTGGTTTACTCAAACAAAATGTTAGCAGTAACTAAATTAAATAGAAAGAATGAATTGATAATGTAAGATAAAAACTATATAAAAGTACTTAAGAATATCAATAGAGAAATATGGCAAAGCATTGTGAATCCCTCATCTATTAAACTCATATGTTCAGTTATTGATTTCTGTTACTACTGAGTTGAAGGTTTCACATCCCAAACCAACAACCGGAAGATATTCAATTTTACACCTATTAAATTCTAAGGTAATCAATGATTATTTTCTCTATGTTAACATCACAGAAAAGTTATCATTACGAGCTATCTAACGTCGACAATATACCCTCAGGTAATACTGTAGCAGAAGACCAACACATAAAACAACTTTACCAGTCACAACTGGTTTCACAAATCACACATAGAAGAAGCATGACTGGATCTATATGGGAGTTGACAAAATAAGTTTCTGGATTATAAAGCGAAAGATAATAAAGAACAACAATCATCAATTGTATTAAACATTAAAAGGTACTTTAAGAATCAACAACATAAATATAGTTATTCAAATACAAGAGTTTATCCTTAGCTTTGCCTATGAGATTAGTTCTCCATGTAGAGTGGAGAGATAGCCTGAATAGATCGGAGAGACGACATGTTCTTCTTTGAAGCCCTTCGTTCTTCTCTCTCAATCTTGTATTTGTGGCTCTTTGTGTGTGGTTCTCCTCTATTTCTCTCTGATTTTCTCTTCTTCCTTAAGGTTTGGACGAAGTTGGGTTCATATAGAAAAGCCCTGGAGTCATTGTGCGCATCAAATACATCAAAATCAGGGTTTTGGGACTCCCGGGGCGCCGCGACGCCAAACCTAATGTCTTTTGTATGAGTGCCGGATCTGGGGGCGCGTCGCGACGCCAAAATTTGGCGCATCGCGATGCGTGGCATGAGGAAAATTATGGTTTCATGCTTTCTTCACTTCAGCTATTCCTGCGTGCTTCCGATGCGTCTGTATGGTCCCGAAACCTGTGTAATTACTCCAAACTTCATATTTCATTGCTCCTAATAACAAAGCACAAAATAAACTCTAATTAAGATTAAAAACAAGATAATTAAACCGAGTCAGCATTGTTCAAAGTACACTTTCATGCACTTATCAGTCGCTTAGACCAAACAAAGGTCATAAAAGAACAAAATGAATATTCGGGATAACCCGCAGTTGACCAAACCCGATGAAGGTCATGAAGTATTTGATATTGCCTGGACTAGATGTGGGTCCATGATAATCTCTAGTTGAATGGTCATGAAGCAGGTCCAGAGGAGTATTCTATGTCGTCTGGTCCAGATGAAGGTCCAGGTCTCTAACTTGACTTGACAAGAGTCATTTGGAATGTCCCGTCGACTGGACCAGATGAAGGTCTAAGATAATCTCCTGTCGACTGGTCCTGAAGCAAGCCTTGGGGAGTCTTCTATGTTGTCTAAACCAGATGAAGGTCCAGGTCTTCAACTTGACTCGACGAGAGTCATGGGAAATGTCCCGTCGACTGGACCAGATGAAGGTCCAGAGTAATCTCCATCCGACTGGTCCTGAAGCAAGCCTAGTGGAGTCTTCTATGTCGTCCGGACCAGATGAAGGTCCAAGTCTTCAACTTGACTCGACAAGAGTCATGGGAATGTTCTCGTCGATTGGACCAGATGAAGGTCTAGGATAATCTCCAGCCGACTGGTTCTGAAGTAGGCCCAAAGGAGTCTTCTATGTCGTCAGGACTAGATGAAGGTTCAGGTCTTCAACTTGACTCGAAAAGATTATTATGGAATGTTCCCGTCGACTGGACTAGATAAAGATCCGAGATAATCTCCAGCCGACTGGTTCTGAAGCAGGCCTAGGGGGGTCTTCTTTGTCGTCTGGAAGAGATGATGGTCCAGGTCTTCAACTTGACTCGGCAAGAGTCATGTGGAATATCCCATCGACTGGACCAGATGACGGTCCAGGATAATCTCCTGCCGAATGAACCTGAAGCAAGTCCAGGGGAGTCTTCTATGTCGTCTGGACCATATAAAGGTCCAGGTCTTTAACTTGACTCAAAAAGAGTCATGGGGAATGTCCCGTCGACTGGACCCAATGAAGGTCCAGGATAATCTCTAGTTGACTGGTCAGGAAGCAGGTCCAGATGAGTATTATATGTCATCTTGTCCAGATGAAGGTCCAGGTCTCTAACTTGACTTCACAAGAGTCATGTGGAATGTCCCGTCGACTGGACTAGATGAAGGTACATGATAATCTCCTACCGACTTGTCTTGAAGTAAGCCTTTGGAAGTCTTCTATGTCGTCTAAACCAGATGAAAGTCCATGTCTTCAACATGACTCGACAAGAGTCATGGGAAATATCCCGTCGACTGGACCAGATGAAGGTCCAGGGTAATCTTCATCCGACAGGTCCTGAAGCAAGCCCAGTGGAGTCTTCTATCTCGTCCGGTCCAGATGAAGGTCCAAGTCTTCAACTTGACTCGACAAGAGTCATGGGAATGTTCCATTCAACTGGACCAGATGAAGGTCCAAGAGAATCTCCAGCCGACTAGTTGTGAAGCAGGCCCAGAGGAGTCTTCTATGTCGTCTAGACTAGATGAAGGTCCAGGTCTTCAACTTGACTCGACAAGAGTATTAGGGAATGTTCCTGTCGACTGGACCAGATGAAGGTCCAAGATAATCTCCAACCGACTGGTCCTGAAGCAGGCTTATGTGGGTCTTCTATATCGTCTAGACCAGATGAAGGTCCAAGTTTTCAACTTGACTCAACAAGAGTCATGGGAAATGTTCCCGTCGACTAGAACCACAATGGCATATGATATTGCCTTTATGTCTGAAATTACAAATAGGGTTAGCGATAATAATAAGATATTTCTACATGTTGTTTGGAAACTATGGCGGCTGAGTCGGAGGGTGGTCCTTGGATGTGTCGGGGCTATATAAGGAATATTCGGTAACGCAGCGGAACGCATAAAATCAAAATTTTCCGATTTCAATAATTTTTCTTGGATCAATTAAATAAAATTATTTATTTAATTACCTAATATTTAAAAAATTAAAATTTTAACCAAGAAATCATATTTCTTGAAATTTACCGTTTGACCCCTAAACTTTACATTTTGTTCATTTTAGTCCTAAAATTGTCAAATATAATTTTGGATGATTCCAAATCAATTCTAAAATGATTTCCAACATGTCCAACACATCAAAAATAAATTGTAACAAAGACCCCCAAGTTATTTCAAATTGCCGAACAGCCTACTATTTTTCAGTTCTTACAATTTGGTCCATTTTTGTTTAAAACATGTCAAGATCAAATCCAATCAACCTAAAAATTAATATGCTTCATATAAACATCATAATACATTACATATATGAAAATCCCTAAATTTGGAAAGGGTTATGAACCCTAATTTTATAATTTCTTCAAATTGACAAATTACACAAAATTAAACAAATTCAATACTTTAATTCATTCTTTGCTATACCAAACAAGTATCACCATCATGAAACAACTCAAGAACAATTCTAGGTCATTAATGAGTGGCGTAGCAACTCTAGAATGGCAACTTGATTATCAAATAATCAAAAGAGAGCTTAATAACCAATTATAAGCTCACTTTAATCCATATATATGCAAACATCCTTCAAACAAGTTCACAACCATTTAAATACAAACTAAAAGTGTAGAGATAACATCCTAGCAACACATGTTGAAGCTAAGCATGATAAAAACAATTCTCAGTTGAAAAGTTTAAGAAAAAACTTACAAAATCCAAATATTTCCAAGCTTTTTCTCTTTGGTTCTTCAACTTTGCTCTCAATTTTTTTTAATGTTTTGGTAACTTTTTTAACCTAATGATTGAAAAATGAAACAAAATAATTTATACTCACCAAAAATTCCCTTGGTCGAATTTGGGAGCATAAGTAAATATCTTGATTTTTCATTTTCATTTCATTAATTCATTAATCAACTTGTGTATATGATCATTACTTCATTTAATGACTTACAACAAGTCAAATAAAGTAACTAAAGTCATTTCCTAAAGTTATCATAACTAAAGATATTTATATATTTTAATTACTTTAATTATTTAACAATTAAATAATTATTTAAATACAAATATTTTAAATATATGTATTATATTTACTTTAAATATTCAAATACATATATATTTATGATATATGTCAAATATCACAATTTGATATTTAATTAATGTGTATTTAATAAAATCATTCATTAAATACAAATACACATTAATTAGGAAATGACCATTAGGTCCATTTGCATGTATTTTTCGTTTAACCTTTAAATGACTTATAAATAATCAGTATTATTCATAACATTTGCCGTAGTACTCTACGAGTATATTTCACTAGTGATACTCTCCAGATTCAGGCATATCCGTCACGAAATCTAATTTCATGTCCATAATTTACCCACCCGTAAATTATGACGACCATAGATAAACTCGTTGAATCATACAGGTCGAGGTCATAACATATGTTTAATTCCTCCATCACAGGTACCCTGATATATCCCAGAGATATAGATGTAAAAGTCAAATCTCTATAGGGACAATCCTGTCGACGTCTTTATTAGCAATCTCTGAAAAGAACACTTAGAACTTCCTTCTAAAGTATACCACAGGCCCATGGTTTTTATCTGATTGCTAATCATATATGGACTACCTATGCTCTATACACAGAACTGACGGATCCTATCTTGACACATATAAGACACCCTGAGGATCTTTCCACACCCAACGAACATTTGGAGGTCTGATCTAAATAGATCGGTGACGTGACTGCCATCTAATTGTGGAAGATGTCTCATGTGCCCACAGTGTTATCTCAAGTCAATGAATCACTTAAGCTACTCAACCCGAGAAGATTCTTATTGACGTTGGTGTACCATCCATTAAGAATCTTCGGTGAGTCGTTCAATGTTTATCCGTTATAAACACCTACATGTCTATATGAGTCTCCAAGACTCATGGTTCATTGAGAAACCATTGGAATTATATATTCCAGTATATGACATGTACCAGTTTCAACGGGTTTACTTTACTGACCAAGTAGCGTAAACCTCGACCATGAACAGTCTAAGAATGACAACATCATGATACAACTCAATGTCAGTTGCGGCGCTTTTGTAAATGCATCATGACTAATCATTCTAAGGTCAATTATATCTTTACCATTTGAAGAGATATATTATATTATAGAAACTCCTTATTTTATTCATAATAAAACGTTTACATGAGTATTTATAAGGAAATACAACAGGGAATTGGCGCTCTGAGCACCAACCCCAATAAAATCTCCCACTTGCTCTAGTGCCAATATTGATTGTATCTAATACCCATCGACTCCATATGTTTATCAAATAACTTCAGAGGTATGGCCTTCGTAAGCGGGTCGGCTACATTATCTTCACTCGGTACCTTGCACACGACAATGTCCCTCCGCGATACAATCTCTCGAATGATGTGGTACTTGTATTCCACATGCTTCGACTTCTGATGGCCCTCGGTTCCTTTGCTTGCGCAATGGCTCCAGTATTATCACAGTACAACGGAATCGCATTCTCGATACTTGGGACCACTCCCAATTCTGTAATAAATGTCCTAATCCATACAGCTTCCTTTGTAGCTTCAGAAGCTGAAATGTATTCCGCCTCTGTGGTGGAATCTGTTGTTGACCCCTGTTTAGAACTCTTCCAACAAAGTACACATCCGTTAAGGGTAAAGACGAATCCAGATGTAGACTTTCTATCATTGGGATTCGATTGTAAGTCAGAATCCGTATACCCATTAACTTGCAGTTCAAATCCTCCATTTATAATCAACTTATCCTTAGTACCTTTAAGATACTTCAGGATATGTTTAATGGCCATCCAATGGTCATTTCCTGGATTGGACTGATAGCTACTGGTTAGGCTAACAACGAAACTGATATCAGGCCTAGTACATAACATGACATACATTTTGCTACCCAAACATGAAGTATAAGAATGGTTAGACATTCTAACCTTCTCATATTCTGTTTGTGGACACATCTTCTTTGAAAGATGAATCCCATGTCTGAACGGTATATTTTTTGTCTTACGATTATCGAAATTATACCGTTCTAAGATCTTATCTATGTAAGTTGATTGAGATAACACAATGAGCTTACTTTCTCTATCTCTATAGAGTTTATGCCTAAAATATATGAAGCTTCTCCCAGATCCTTCATGGAGAAATTCTTACAGAGGTAATCTTTGACGCCTTGCATCATCCCTATATCATTCCCAATGATTAGGATGTCGTCAACGTAGAGGACTAAAAACACCACCATGCTCCCACTGGCCTTCTGATACACATAAGATTCTTCTGAATTCTTGAGAAAACCAGACAATCTATTTTGCTCATCGAATCGAAGATTCCAACTTTGTGAAGGTTGTTTAAGTCCATAAATGGACTTCTTAAGCTTACATACCATACCCGAGTTCTCACTGGATGCAAAACCCTCTGGCTGTTCTATATAGATTTCTTCATCAAGAAATCCATTTAGAAAAACCGTTTTGACATCCATTTTCCAAATCTCGTAATCATGATAAGTGTCTATAGAAAGCAAAATCCTAATAGACTTAAGCATTGCTACTAGCAAAAAAGTTTCATCGTAGTCGACGCCAGGTCGCTGCGTGTAACCTTTTGCTACCAGTCGGGCCTTATAGATTTCAACCTTTCCATCAGGCCCACACTTCCTCTTGTAAACCCATTTACAACCGATAGGAACAATTCCTTCGGGAAGCGGAACCAAGTCCTAAACTTGATTCTCATGCATTGAGTCTAACTCAGATTTCATGGCATCTTGCTACTTCACGGAGTCGATGTCCAACATCGATTCTCTATAGGTAAAAGAATCAGTCTCTTCGACTAAGAGAACATCGAGACTATTTTCTTTTATCAAACACAAGCATTCGGTAGGTCTAGATACCCTTTGTGACCTACAGAGTGTGTGTGTTGAAGGTTATTCATCTACTTGAACTTCAGGTTCCTCTGTTGGTTCGTCGTTTTTAGGTCGGACTTCATCAAGTTCAACCTGTCTATGATTACCACCTTCTGACAAAAATTCTACCTCTAGAAATTTTGCGAAGCGAGCTACGAGCAGATTTCGGAGCTCGGTATCATAGAACAAATATCCCTTCGTATTCGAAGGATATCCAACAAACCTAAAATTTTTCCCTCGAGGCGAAAGCGTATCTTGCTGAGCCATCATGACATAGGCAGGACAACCCCATACCTTAACATAATTTAGATTTGGTTTCCTACCGGTCCATATCTCTTATGGAGTCGTAGGAACAGCTTTTGAAGGAATCTTATTCATAAAATATGCTGTTATTAAAAGAGAGTAGCCCTATAAGTAATAGGGCAAATCTGTAAAACTCAACATAGATCGGACCATATCAAATAAAGTGTGATTTCTCTTCTCAGACACTCCATTATGTTGTGGAGTACCTGGAGGAGTATATTGAGCGAGAATCTCATTCTCATTCATATAATCCATGATCTCACTACTCCTATATTCACCGCCTCGATCAGATCGAAGGCATTTAATATATTGACCAGTCTGTTTTTCTACTTCATTACAGAACTCTTTGAACTTTTCAAAGGTTTCTGATTTATGTCTCATCAGATAGACATAACTGTACCGTGACAGATCATCGGTAAAGGTAATAAAGTACGAATAACCATTTTGAGCAGTCTGACTTAATGGACCACACACATCAGAATGTACGAGTTCCAGTAAGTTAGTGGCGCGGTGTCCAACACCAGAAATGGGTCTTTGGTCATCTTACTATGAATGCATGATTCACAAGTTGGATAGGGTCAATGGTGAGATCTGGTATCAAACTATTCCTAACCAATTGGGTAAGGCATTTTACGCCAATATGACCTAGCCTCATATGCCAAAATTCAATATTATTAACTACAGGTAAACTACGTTTATTAATCCTAGTATTCAAAATATCTCTAGAAGTATGCAATATGTAATGACCATGCTCAATAAAGGATTTGAATATTACGTTTATCATATAAATACAAAGAATAGTTCTTAATATTAACATGATAACCTTCTGTATCTAATACAAAAAGAGATATAATATTTACTACACATCTTGGTACAACATAGCAATCATATAACAAAAGGATCTCATTCGTCAAGGAGATTTCATATGCTCCAAGGGCAACTGCATCCAGAGAGTCTCCACTCCCAAAACACAACTGCATCTCTCCAGGCTTTAGCTTCTTACTTTCCTGCAGCACCTGCAATGAATTGCAAATGTGAACAGGACAAGCATAATCCAAAATCCAGCTGGATGTAACAGCTTCACAAGCTAGTGAGATATCTATAACTGGAAAAATAAATGTACCTGATGTAAATGCTCTCTCCTTCCTTATCTAGGTAATGTAGTCAGGATAGTTCCTTTTCCAATGCCTGACTTTGCTGTAATATGGCATTTTTCTTCAGACGCCCTCTTGGGCTTTGCTATATTTCCTTGCGGTGGAGGACCGAAACCCTTCTCCTTCTTTGCTTTCGTATTCTAAACCCTTCTTCTTCTCCGCTTTCATATTCTTTCCCTTTAGCCTGGCCTGGGAAGAAGCAGAAAGTGAAGTAGGTTTCAGAGGGTGAGTCAATACTCCATTCCTTAGGTCATCTTCTGCTATGATCAGCATCTTATGCAGTTCATGATAGGAACAGATAATCCCATTCATGTTGAAATACATTATGAATTGGTGATAAGAAGCTGGAAGCGAACCAAGAATGACACTTCTACCGAGAATGTCATTCAGATGGAGATTATGTTGCCTCAGTTGTTCGATTAATTCGATCAAGTGAAGAACATGCGAGCTCACAACTTGCCCCTCGTCCAGTCGCGCATGGAAAATTTCCATCGTAACTTTATGAATAATAAAAGTTCCATCTTACATTATCATATCGAAAACATTAACTAGATCATGGATTCTTAATCTAAAAATTCCACTCCCACTAAATCATGCAATATTGTAATCCCCAAATAGAATACAAAGATTTAATAATTAATTTAAATACAAATAGTGAAAGGTGGATCCCATGAATATATTTCAGCTCACAGCTTTGGCACGTTCTCGCCTACGTATATTCATCAGGTAGACAACTCATTGTCAATCACTCAATAGTGACTCCTGGGTTTTATGGTCTTGGTCGTTTCTCGTTGTGACAGCTTTGGCACGTTCATAATGAGGCATACCAAGGTTAAACTCGTCAATGATAAACTCAAGCTACCTGCATAACCTTGACAGCTTTGGCACGTTCAGGATTCCGCTTTCGCTTGAATTTATCTAGTATCAGATATACATCCGGCATATATAAATTTCTATTGTCGATACCCTCACAGCTTTGGAACGTTCTCGGATGTAGTCATAGAAAATATATCCATAAACCGTATTGATAAGACGGACCATGTAACATGCATCAAATACACAATTAACATAAAACCTTATTAATTAGGAATTTTTCGTAAAAAATATTTTTACTTTATTTAATCAAATTAAATAAACACATGCATGCATAAAGAAAATATTAAATTAAGCATTGAATTTAAAGGCATAATCATATCAGGTGTCCAGAATCAGACTCGCTCTGATACCATTTTGTAGGGTTTTTATAAGAAATATCCGATAACGCAGCGAAATGCGGAAAATCAAAATTTTCTGATTTCAATAATTTTTCTTGGATAAATTAAATAAACTTATTTATTTAATTACCCAATACTTAAAAAATTGAAATTTTAACCAAGAAATCATATTTCTTGAAATTTACCATTTGACCCTTAAACTTTCCATTTGGTTCATTTTCGTCCTAAAATTGTCAAATATAATTTTGGATGATTCCAAATCAATTCTAAAATGATTACCAACATGTCCAACACATCAAAAATAAATTGCAACAAAAACCCCAATTTATTTCAAATTTCCGAACAGCCCACTATTTTTCAGTTTTTGCAATTTGGTACATTTTTGTTCAAAACATCTGAAGATCAAATCCAATCAACCCAAAAATTAATATGCATCACATACACATCATAATACACCACATATATGAAAAACCTAAAATTTGGAAAAGGTTATGAACCCTAATTTTATAACTTCTACAAATTGACAAATTACACAAAATTGAACAAATTCAATACTTTAATTCAATCTTTGCTACACCAAACATGTCTCACCATCATGAAACAACTCAAAAATAATTCTAGGTTATCAATGAGTTGCTTAGCAACTCTAGAATGACAACTTGATTATCAAACAATCAAAAGAGAGCTTAATAACCAATTATAAGCTCACTTTAATCCATATACATGCAAACATCTTTCAAACAAGTTCACAACCATTTAAACATAAACTAAAGTGTAGAGACAACATCCTAGCAACACATGTTGAAACTAATCATGATAGAAACAATTTCTTAATTTCAAATTTCAAGAAAAAACTTACAAAATCCAAATATTTCCAAGCTTTTTCTCTTTGGTTCTTCAACTTTGCTCTCAACGTTTTTTAATTTTTTTTTATTTTATTTTTTGGTAACTTGTTTAACCTAATGAAGGAAAATGAAACAAAACAATTTATACTCACTAAAAATACCATTGGCCGAATTTGGGACCATAAGTAAATATCTAGATTTTTTTTGTTTCATTAATTCATTAATCAACTTGTGTATATGATCATTACTTCATTTAATGATTTACAACAAGTCAAATAAAGCAACTAAAGGCGTTTTCTAAAGTTATCATAACTAAAAATATTTATATATTTTAATTACTTTAATTATTTAACAATTAAATAATTTTTTAAATATCTGTATTATATTTACTTTAAATATTCAAATACATATATATTTATGATATTTGTCAAATATCATAATTTGACATTTAATTAATGTGTATTTAATAAAAATATTCATTAAATACAAATACACATTAATTAGGAAATGACCATTAGGTCTTTTAATATTTTTATTTGTTTAACCTTTAAACGACTTATAAATAATCTGTATTATTCATAACAGTTTCCTTAGTGCTCTACGAGTATATTTCAGTAGTGAGACTCTCTAGATTCAGGAATATCCGTCACGAAATCCAATTTCATGTCCATAATTCACTCACCCGTAAATTATGACGACCACAAATAAACTCGTTGAATCATACAGGTCGAGGTCATGGCATATGTTTAATTCCTCCGTCACAGGTATCCGTATATATCCCAGAGATATAGATGTAAACGTCAAATCTCTATAGGGATAATCCCGTCGATGTCTCTATTAGCAATCTCTATAAAGAACACTTAGAACTTCCTTCTAAAGTATACTACGGGCCTATGGTTTTTATCTGATTGCTAATCATATATGGACTACCTATGCTCTGTACACAGAAATGACGGATCCCATCTTGACACACACAGGACACCCTGAGGATCTTCCAACCCAACGAACAGGCGGAGGCCTGATTTAAATATATCGGTGACGTGACTGCCATCTAAGTGTGGAAGATGTCTCATGTGTCCATAGTGGTATCTCAAGAATCTTATTGACGTTGGTGTACCATCCATTAAAAATCTTCGGTGAGTCATTTAGTGTTTATCCTCTATAAACACCTACACGTCTATACGAGTCTCCAAGACTCATGGTTCATTGAGAAACCATTGGAATCATATATTCTAGTATACGACATGTACCAGTCTCAACAGGTTTACTTTACTGACCAAGTAGTGTAAACCTCGACCAGGAATATTCTAAGAATGACAACATCATGATACAACTCAATGTCAGTTGTGACACTTTTGCAACTACATCATGACTAATCATTCTAAGGTTAATTACGTCTTTACCATTTGAAGAGATATATTATATTATAGAAACTGCTTATTTTATTCATAATAAAATGTTTACATGAGTATTAACAAGGAAATACAACAGGGAATTGGCGCTCTGAGCACCGACTCTAACAGGATGTATGTTGAAACAAGGGTATGACCTTGTCTTTTGGACTAGGTGCAAGTCATCTATGTTGTTTGAAGGACTTAAATGTATGCTAGAATACATTATGGTCGATTGGACCTACTGGACGCTCGGAAGGGTATGCTCTTGTTAACTTAAAGAAATAGTTACTTCGTAAGTTGATTGGACCAGGTGAAGGTCCATGTATGTCGACTAGGGCATATGGGGGCCTTTCCAAGTGAACGATGCATGCTCATTTATAGTGATTCGACAGGCCTCAGACGACATCATAGTTCATTCATCTCTAGGTGTAGAACCCGATTGAATTTCCCGAGGCATGCCTCAAAGGATTAAGGCATGTGTCTGATTGCTATTGTAGCCTTAAAAAGTGTTCAGAGGTGGCTTTAGGTGGGAAAATTAGGCTTTAAAAGGAAAATAGAGTATAAGAGGGTTTTGTAGGCTCATTTGTTTCATTCAAAAAAACAAAACTTGCTCGTTTCAGCAAGTTGGAAGAGTTCTTTTAGTCTTCAAGGTGTTCTCCTCGCTCTTGCCTTTGTTCTTTACTTCTTCAATATGTTCTTGGGTAGATTCAATCTTATTCTTAGATATTTAGGCAACTTGATTTTCAAGGTTGGGTAGTCTAAGAAGATTTTTGTTTCTTAATTCAGGGCTGTTTAATTCACAAGACATAGTGACAGTGGAGATTTTAGTTGTTTATAGGTTTGAATATACTATCATGTGAAAGATATGTTGAGTAAAAATGCTATGAGTTCTAGTGATGCTCATGTAAAGATGTATGTTGGGTCCTCTAAAGGAGCTTTTAGATCTTCCAGTGAGCCGACTAAGGAATAAGCTGGTTTTGATTGGTCGTATTAGTGTTCAGGTGAGGCTGGGATTCTTACCATAGTCGAACCACCCCTAGGAATACCTAAAGATGTAAAACCTCTCAGGACTTTACCTGCCTTTGGGTAGTCAAGTGGGACCCCAAGTACGAGTGAACCAACTAATGTTTTGACTAAGACCCAGCTAGTCGAGTAACGGAGCAATCAATGAGGGAAATGAAACTAAAGTATAGGTTTCCCCCATCGATAGAGGTGAGATTAGCCATGTCGAGTGAAAGAATTGATTAGAAGATCCCTAGATGGGTATGGTTTTATTAGCGCCCATTTACAGACGGACTGAGATTTCCTATACCCAGGTTGGTTTGAGAGGTGTTGGATCACTATGAACTGGCTCTGTCTCAGTTGATTCCTAACACTTGGAGGGTTTTATTGTCAGTTGAATGTATGGCGTATGAATTGGAGTTTAGGTTCGGTGTTAAAGACCTACTCTACACATACTTCCTAAATGAGTATGTGTTTGAGAAAATGAGGTACCATTTGTTCCTTCGACAAAAGAAGGAACACCTAGTACTGGGTCTGACCCCAAACGGCTGGGGAGACTTTCATAAGTTCTATTTCTTTGTAAGGGGAGAGAGTGTATTTGGATAGGCTAGTGCCGATCATATTCATGAGTTTTGGAACTCTTCGAGTGAGTATCTTTTATACTTTCACTGTATTCCCTTAACGTTTTGTCATTTGACTGATGTTCACTCTCTGTTTGTTTTTCAGACATATCCCGCAATCTTTCATTCGATAAAACCCCCAGAATTGTAGCGAATACCAAATTCCTGCCGAGTTTCCCTACTTCAGAGAGAAATTGGAGATTTATCTTGGACGAAAGGAGGTTTAGACTAACCCATTTGTGGAAAGATGTTTTAGATACCGAAGGTACCCCTGTCGCCTTGACTAAACTAATTTTGGCCATAGTAATAGGTATTTGGGCGTGTTGATTCCTATACGAGAAGCTTACTTTTTTGAAGGCACTAACGGTTGAAGAGATTTTATGTGCATTAGAAATCATGTCAGGTCGCTTCAAACTTCCAACAATGGACGAGATGACAGCCAAGAGGAAAAATAAGAAGGCCAAGAGGAATGAGGTTGAGTAAGTGTCTGATCCACCATTGGTGAAAGAGAGCGTCTCTGCCAAGCTTTGCTCAGAACCGACAGTGAAAACGTCAGTTGGGGATGGCCAGTCATCTATAAAAAGGAAGACATTGAGAACATCATAATTAAGATCCCCGGGGGCGATAGTAATGTCGGACCCCTCAAGTTTATCTTATTATGTGGAAATACTACTGCTGGAGGAAGATGAATGTCGGTTGACAACTTTAGGGCATGTGGAGGCGTCAAGAAGGGCAGTGGCCTGTTCGTATGAGGTAACTTTTTAATACTTGCGGTCATAATTCTTGTCGAATGATTTTTCTTCACATAGCTCTTTTTCAATTTTGTAGACTCTGGAATGCGTTATCTACTAGCAAAAGTATGCTGAAGCCAGTTAGAAAAAGGGCGAGATAGGTGGAGAAATCAAATACTACCTTGAGGAATGAGCTTGTCGAAGTTAAAACATCGAGAGAGGCTATCAAGAAGAAATTGAATGAAGAAGATGAGGCTAGAGGGGCTAGGGCGACTCTGAAATTAGAGAGGGAGATGACATTGGCTGAAGTGGAAGCTTACAATGAGAGTCTGGATTCCCTCGAAAGTGAGAAGGCTGAGTTGATTGACCAGTTAGAAGGGATCGCATTCGAGACGATGGTCAAGGAGAAGAGCAGTCTGATAAAAAATATCTCATTGGGGAGCACGTCGCGTGGACTCCAATGAAGTGGATTAAGATGAATGAGAAAATGGAGGTTGGTCTCTCCCTTTTATTGGATGATGAAGATGTTGAGGGTGTTAAGGAGGTCACGGGGGGCGATGCTGCAGCTGAAGTGAAGATTTCTGGGACATATGAGGTGCCTCAAAGTGCAACATATATGATTGTAGGGGCAGAAGATGGGTATGTTCTGATGAAAGAGGTATCTGCTGAAGTGGAGGCTAACCTTGTTGCCCATAATCAAGATGCTCATGCTTCTGTCGATGCTTCTGCTGAAGTCTTATCCTCTGAAGGCATTGAATAATGATTATTTCCCTTCTTGAACTTGTATTTTTGTTTTAAATTAAATGACATTTGTAGACTGTAAACTTACTATTATTTAAGTGTTTGAATGATAATGTATTGTCTATTTTGCACTCAAAATTGGGCTATGAGTTGAGATTTGGCATTTAGAGCTTGTCATGTTGTGTGAGATGTAGACATTTGGATATCCTTGATTTATTAGATAGGCGTTGTCCCCAAGTCTAGCAATAATGGAAAATTCTAAGTGAATCTTAAGTTCAACACATAGTAGTATCTTTGTCCTCCAGTCAGAGAGTAGTCTCTTACCGAGTGGCTAGTCTTCGATTCTTAGTCGGTTAGGTCTACCTGTAGAATCTTTTGAGATGAATAGCGTTCTAGCTATGTTGGATGGGCCTCCCAGATACTGTCATCAACTTGTAGGATCATTGTCTAACAACTTTTATAATAACGTATGGGCCTTCCCATGTGGGTTCGAGCTTCCCGTCTATAATCTCTTTGGTATTTTGAAAGACTTTAGATAGAATCCATTCTCATTCCTTGAATGTTCGACATCTAATATTCTTTTTGAAGTACTTGGCCATCATTTACTGATGGGCAGCAAGTCGTATCAAGGCGTTTTCTCTCAACTCATCAATTGTGTCGAGGCTGTAGTTCATGAGCTGTTGATTGGAATCTTCTTCGAGCCACTGGTAGCGTGGGGATGAGATGCTTCATTCGGCTGGAATGATTGCTTCGGCTCCAAATGCTAGTGAAAATGGGTAGACCCGACCACGGTTTCGGTTTGAAACCGAAATCGAACCGGAAGGAACTGGAAGAAATCGAACAGTTCTCGTTCCTTTCGGTTCCGTACAATTCAGTTAGAGTTCCCACCCTAGCTGAACCGTTGGAACCAAACGATTCCACTATTCAAATTTAAATAATTTTAATTTAATTTAATAAAATTCAAATTACTAAAAAAAATTTATTATATTTATTTGATAATACTATCCAATTAAAAATTTCTTTTAAATTTAATTTCCATTATTTAAAATTATTTTTTTAAAAAAATAATTTGAACCGGAAACGTCCGGTTCGGTTCCGGTTCCCAATTTCACATTCTTGTGGAACCAAAACCGAACTAAAATTATCTGGTTCGGTTTCGGTTCCATAAGATTGGAACTAAAAACTGGCCGGTTCGGTTTCGATTCGGAACCGAATCAGACCGGTGGCCAGGTCTAAGAATGGGATTTCTCTAGTCGACAAGCGAGCTGTTGTTTGGTAGGACCGTATTACTCATGGGAACTCGTCGGCCTATGCTCATTTTTCTTTCTCCGATCATTTTTTCAATGTGTTTATATTAGTCTTGTTGGAAGACTCTACTTGACCATTGGCTTTTGGGAAGCGTAGGGTTGAGAAGCTGAGTTTAATACCCCAATTTCTATAGAAGTCCTAGATGCGATTGCTGATGAATTGTGAACCGTTATCAGTCACTACTTCCTCGGTATCCCGAACCGACAAATTATATTTTTCCAAACGAAGGTTTGGACTTCACGATCACGTATCTTAGCGAAGGCCTCTACTTCAATCCATTTGGATTAGTAGTCTGTGAGTGAAAACATGTAGACTCGTTGTCCTGGGGCCGTTGGAAGTTTGCCTACAATATCCATGCCCTATGTCATGAATAGCCAAGGGGATAGAATAAGGTTGAGCTTCTCTTGTGGCAAGTGTGAGACTGGGGTTAATCTTCGACATTTCTCACATCGGCGGGTGTAGTCTGCTGCGTCGGGTGGAAATTGTAGATTGGGGCAAAAGTCAACCACAAAATTAGCTAGTGTTTGAGACTTGATCGTGGTTCGTGGCTGGTAAGTTATATAATTTTCCCCTAACTCCACTGCTCATTTGACCAACCTCTCAGAGAGTTCGGGTCTGTGGAGTATGCTCTTCATGGAATATATATTGTAGACCATGACTGGATGTACATGGAAGTAGAGGCGTAGCTTCTGAGCCGTTGTCACTAAGGAAAGTACCAACTTCTCTATCTGAGTATAGCAATTTTTCGCGTCGAGTAGGGCCTTACTCACATAGTAAACTTTGAGTTGTGTCTTTTCTACCTCTCCGATCAGAACTACGTTGACAGCTTGTTCAAGTACCCCCAAGCTGACGTAGAGCCTCTCATTATCGATTGGCTTTGATAGAAATGGTGGAATGGTTAGGTACCGCTTGAGTTCTTTCAAAGCAGCTTCGCATGCTGGGGTCCATTCAAAGTTTTTAGCTTTCTCGAGAGTAGAAAAAATAAAAATAAACACTTATTTATAGACTTGAAGATGAACCTATTCAGAGCTGCCACTCTACCCGTAAGTCGCATGACGTATTTTGGGTTTATGGGAAAATGTATATCAAGGACGGATTTAATCTGATCAGGATTGGCTTCGATCCATCATCGAGTGATATGTACCCTAGGAATTTGCCTGAAGCGACATCGAAGACGCACTTAGTGGGGTTGAACTTGATGCCATACTTCCTCATTATGTCGAATGCCTGTTCCAAGTGCTCTAGATGTTGCTCAGATTTTAATGACTTGACCAACATGTCATCTATATATACTTCTATGATCTTCCCGATCTGTTGGGAAAACATCTTGTTGACGAGGCGTTGGTATGTGGCTCCAACACTCTTGAGTCCGAATGGCATCACCTTGTAGCAATAGATTCCTTTGTTGGTGATGAAGGCCGTCATTTTCTGGTCGCTTGGATGCATGATAATTTGATTGTAGCCTGAGTAAGCATCCATGAAGCTCAATAACTCATGCCCTGTTGTAACATCGACCATTGAATCGATATGAGGCAAATGGAATGAGTCTTTGGGGCATGCCTTATTCAAATCTGTGAAGTCCATGTAGACTCGCCATTTCCCATTTTTCTTTTGGACAACCACAACATTGACAAGCCATTCATGATACTGGAGTTCTTTGATGGCTCCGTTTTCTAGAAGCTTCTGAACCACCTCGTCGATGATTTGGTTCCTCTTTGGGGTGAAATTTGTCATCTTCTATCTTACTGGGGGTAGTCTGGGTCCATGCGAAATTCGTGGGTTAACATCTCCGGATCTATTCTGATTATATCTTAATGCGACCATGTGAAGCAGTCATGTCGCTTTATGAGGAAGTTTATCAAATCTGTGCGCAGCTTGGGTTCAAGGTGAGCCCCAATTTGTGCGTTGTGGTTTGCAAGTTAGAGGTGAATTTGGACCTCGTCGAGTTCTTCGATGTTGGGGTGATCTGGCTTGGCCCTACGAGATCCTTCCTATAATTGCTATGTTGAGTCAGATTTTACCTTCAAGGTTGTTTGATAGCAACTTCTTAAGTTGGTCTCCTCTGATCTCTTGTACGCCCTATTTAGTAGGGGAACTTCAGCACTTGGTGATATGTAGACGATACTACCCTCATATCATGAATCTACCGTTGGCTAATGATTAGCTTATAGGATGAAGGACTGTTCAGGACTAGAAATGTTATGAGTTTGTGACCGGTGCTTACACACGCGTATAACGCAAGCGCACGTATCGTTCAAGTACTATAAAAAGTATCGATCCCACGAGGAATTAATACCTAATCTATTAATTTTATGAGGTCAAATGATTACTAGTATCTAACAGGTTGATTGATTGATTTGAAATGGTGATGATTTTTAAATTTAAAAACAAGTAAATAAAATTGCACGAAAGTAGGTTTAAGAAAATTCAATATTAGGAAACTATCTAGGATTGTGAATCTTTCTAATATCTTTTAAAAGATGAAGTGGTTATTTCATGTTTGTGTAATAAATTGGTTTACTAACCTGGAACACTAAATTATGCGAAAGCCTCTGTCGATGGTCAGACGCAAATACCCAGTTTAACCCAATTGAATCATATGTCTATGTCAACCAAATTATCTGGATTCATTAAGTTTAAGTTCCAATTATGGCTACCTTTGCCCGACAGGTATATGTCTATCCTGTAAGGAAATCTATTAAAAGGTTATCTATCCTCAAGGAAGATCGTGGGCTATTAAGTCTAAGGCTAAAACCTAAAATTCCTTTGTCAAGTTTATTTTAGATTTATCAGATCTATCTTATTAGTGGCCAATTAACAAGACGCATTAAGCTTAAGACTTAATAAGTAAACCTTTAAATTACCCAAACTATAAAATAACCCCTTAGAAACCGGTGATATTAGAGTTCATCACAACCCCAGATAACTAACTTAGTTACGACACATAACTAGGGCTTTAAAAGACATAAAGTAAAAATACTGAAAAGTAATTGCGGTAAAGTAAAAGCTGAAAAGTAAATTACAATAAAATAAAATGCTAAGGTAAAACGATCAACTTTTACTACTACTAATTTAGATATCTCCCTTAATATAACTTATTAACTTGTGATTATTTTACCAACCAGCCATATAGGCGGTAACCTGATTAAGTCAAATTAAGTCCAACCAGCCATAAAGGCGGAACTAAAATAAACCTTCCATATAGGCGGTAAGAAAATTTAATTACCAACCGACCAATCTGGCGGTATCCTTGCTTAGTCAGGTTTAAACCAGTTTAAAATGAATTACCAACCGACCAATATAGCGGTATCCTTTTTAAGTCAAATTTTAAATAGTGAATATATTATATTTAAGGGAGATTAATCTAAATAGAAATAGTAAAAGAATTACCTTTCACCCTAGCAGGGGGAAGTTACCTCCTCATGGTGAATACTAAAAACTGTAAAAAGTAAAGAAAGTAAATTACTATTATTACAGAACGTAATTAAAATTTAATTACAAAATTGAAATTAAAAGAAACTAGATAGAAAACTCCCTATTTACATCAGAGAAATTAGAGAGGAATGTACATCTGAAACTGAAATTTCGAGCTCTATTTATAGGCATCAGTAGGGTGTTTGCGTCGCGACGCGCAGTTCGCGTCACGACACGCGTGATTATCGATATGGCAGCTTCTGGTTCATCGACTTCAGATTCTTATCTGACACGTGGTGATTCAGATAAAGAGATAAGGTGACAAGTGGCAAGGCGGCTGAGAGCTGAATGATTGAGCTGACGTGGCGATGATCTGGCGCTGACATGGCGATGGCGACTGTCGGTACCGTAGGATTATGACACGTGGCATGTTGTGATTGGTTGATGATGACGTGGTGATGACATGGAATTTTGACTCGGTCAACCGGTGATGTGGACAATGACGTGGAGTGACACATGGTGGCACGTGGCGATGATGACTGTCGGCATCGTAGGATGATGACACGTGGCACGGCGCACATTAGTAGATCGGCTGTGATGGTGACATATGGCATGGCACACGTTAGCAAAGTCAAACTTCACAGATTCTGACTTGTGGACCCGGCGCACGTAAGCAAGTCTTGGTGCATGTTAGGCGTTGCGACACGGCAAATTACCAAAATGCCCTTTTGTCCAATTTTCACTGTTTTGGCCCCAAATCATCTCCAGAATGTCCTGAAACTTTATTTATCTACAAAATAGCACAAAACACATCAAAATATTCACAAAAATCAAGAAACTATACAAAATATTAGGTTAAATGAGTGGGAAATAGTGATATAATTACCACTCATCAGTTTGTTGACAGCGTATATTGGGAGCAATATTTTCCCAAGGTAAACTTTTGTACCCCACTGAATCCAGCTAGTACATTTCGACCGTCGATTGATTTTATCCAATTCTATGCCCATGTCGGTTAGGGCAGTGGTGAAGATAATGTTGGCTGAGGATCCGGTGTCAACCTGTACCTGTTTGATCATGATGTTTGCAACCTACAAGATATCACTAGGGCATTGTGATGGGGGTTCATCTGGCTTGAGTTGCTGTCGTCAGTGAAATCAATGGTTAGATTTCTAAACAATCGTTCAGTCGATATTGTAGACTGAGGAGTCCTGATTGCAGCTTATCTTGTGTGTCAATTGGTGGCTGAGTAAGAAACATCCTTGATTTCATATCTGCCTGAGATAAAATTCACTGTATTATTGATCGGAGGCGTTGGTGGGGGCCGTCTTCCCTCCCACTTATTTCGTCTCTTCGGGCTATTGTAGCTTTTTCCATTCTCTGTGAGAAGATCTTTCAGATACCCTTTATTAAGTAGCTCTAGAACTTCTAACCTCAGGGTAACACAATCGGCTGTCGTATGACCATAATCTCGGTGGGACTCGCACCATTTGCTTGTGTCTTTCCTTACAGATCTGTCTCTAGAGCATGGGGGCCATTTCACTTCATTTCCCATCCTTTTGAAGACCGTGACAAGTTTTCTTGGGGAAACGATAAAGTTGTAGTCTAGGAGCCTTGGCCTATTTGGTGATGTCCTGTTCTAGACCTTGTAAAGAAAGAGTCAACGATTAAAGACACTGTTAAGAATGTGGTTATCCCTTATCTGATGAGCCATTCTGTCCACTGGCTATGGAGCTTTACCAATGAATTCTTTGGGTCGCTTGTGAGGATTTGGGGTTCTTTCACTGTGATGGCTAGATGAACTTTCTCTCCTATTGTTCCTCTTATCCTCCTCCCATCTAATCTCAACTTGAGATCGAGCCATGGCCTGATCCATAGTGTAGCATCAGACTTTAGTTAGTTTTTTATAAAGCCCACTTTCCGCGAGCAGATAATTCCTGAAGGCCTCTACAGTTGTCAACTGGTGGAGATCTGTGATGAATATTTTTTCTTTGTTGAAACGAGCCACATAGCTTCGTAGAGATACTCCCTTTCACTGTTGGATCGCGTTGAGGTCATTTGTGGTTTTTTCGAGTTTACAAGAGCTCGCAAAGTACTCCATAAATTTATCTGCTAGTTCTTGATACGACCCGACAGACCGATATGGAAGGTTAATGAACCAAATAAGGTATGAGCCTACTAATGTCTCTCCAAACCCTCTACACGTCCCAACCTCCCGTTGGTGTGGAGCTAGCACAGTAGCCATCATCTTGTACTTGTAATGGACAACATGGTCATCTGGGTCCATAGATCAGTCATATAACTTCACGTTAGGGGGTTGAACTTCCGTGGGAGTTCAACATAAATAATGGTCTTCAGGAAATGAGTGCTTGAGATTGTCCATCCTGGATTTCCACACTAGTAGTCTCACACCATGTAGGCTGGAAAGAATTGCATATTTGAACTCCTACATCTCTTTGCGTATGGCGGAGGCTGATCATTATGCTGGATCAGCAGGAGAATTATTGTGACATGTCTGGTGGCTTTGATGATAGTTGCTTAGTGGTAGATCGTCGCCAACCACGTCGTTGAATGCCCTCAAGAGGTTAGTTTGAATGGAGGGGTTATTGGGGCGTCTTGCTTTTCACACTGTTATAAGGTTGAGGCAACATGCTCCAACTGCTTTTGGAGGTTCGTGTTGGTGATTTGCATGGCATTGTTCTCTTCCTCCAATGCTCCCAACAGTTTTTGTAGAATGGCAAACTGTGTGACCACGTGGTCTGGTGTTTGTTCACTGCTGGAAGCCATGTGAGTAGGTGTGTCGAATGGATTGTAGATTGAAAGATCTTTGTTCGCTATAAATCGATGTGCCCTACGCTGGGCGGCAAATTATAGACACTGGATTTCATATTCGGTCCACAATCAAGATTTGTATGATGGGGCACTTGTGATCCAGCAAAACAAAGGTAAAGTAAGTCGAGAGTTTCTACCCACCGGTGTGGTGGTTTCCGTAGGCACTTCAACACTCAAATCAGTGATGAAGATGAGCATTAAATAAGGGAAGAACAACGTTCGAGGTTACCTTGACCTCTGTGGGCTGCCGTGAGGGCGATATGCAAATTTTTAAAGGATGATATGCTTTTAGAGCTCTAATATGAGTGCCCAAGCCTAATGAATATAATTATGAGTTCTGTATCATTTTATAGACTAAGGAGTAGCTTCTAGTTGGAATAAGTGATATATTTATGATGGTGGGTTTCTTTAACAAGTTAAATGCTTAACTTTTCGTTGTTAAAATGGATAATCACATGGAGGATAATTAATTATAAAGATATATTTTTTGGTTGGAGATCAGTTGGAAAACCAATGGGTTGCCTTGTGGGCTTTGTCTGGTATATGAGACTTAGATGAAAAGACAATTGGGTCCTTAGCCCAAATTTGACCCGTACAACATCAAAACTTGAAGGTGAACAATGATTCTCCATTGTAAGTGATACAAGCGGAAACTCCTTGTTGGGACCATACTATATGAATCCGGTCATACTAAGCTTTATCGATCGTGGACTTGACTAAAGGAAGTATACTGGCTAGGAGAGCCTGTCAACTGAATTCTAGATGGAACCATGACTGATCTGGTTCTCTGGTATATCCACCATGAGAGCTGTAGCTTACCACTCTGGTTCCACTTCAGGATATCTGAATTGTAAGGCATTTCTGAACCCAATGAGTCTATTGGCGTAAATCTTATAACAACTGTCATACATGTAATCCTCTTACGTGTAAGAGCAGAGCGGCGTTTACCGCTATGCCTATGACATCGGGGACCACGACACTGTTAGGCTCGCTACCTGTAGAGAGTACAGATAGCCCACATGGGACTAACTGGAGAATAAAGGAGTCACCACCCGGTATGAGACACCAGGAATGATTTAAGGCCGTACTACACCCCGCGCAAGGTCTGACCTTAAATCCGTTTAGGTTCGGAATGGTCCCTTACTAATACCAGTATAATATCCAGGTTTGTGAGAGGTATAAACATCTTTTTAAAATGAAATATCACACAAGAACGATTTGAATCATGTAATTACACAATCATTGATAGTAAACGCAATAACAAGGCAGAGTCTAGAAATCATTAAAACAGTAATATAATAATAACCAAGTTAATCAAGATACATATCTTTCGACAAAATTTTTTGTGTACTTAATATTCGGACTGACTTACATTAAGTTTGGCCGGGTATTATGCGTGAAACATAAAGATAAAAAGTGTAGAAATATGTATGACAATAGTAATAATAAAGTGGTAATGATGGGGCAGTAATGAAATGACTATAAAATAAATACAATAAAGCAATGAAAATATAACGTTAAAATAATGGTGTAAAACGACATCAAGATATGCACAATAATAATTTAAACGATAGTAATGACAACAATGATAATAAAATGATGAAAATAATAGTAATAAATAGAGATAATGGGATATAGAGTGCATATTCTCCCGACCTGGCTTTGAAGGAACCTGGCCGGATATCCTAAATGCAGGCCTGACATCATTTAATCAAGCATGTCAGGCCATATGTTTATCACGCCCGGCCGAAGATATTGAGTCAAAACAGAATCACAAAATGCAGGAACAAAATAGATCTAAAAATAAGAGTGCCCTCAGGTCTTACCTCGAATGTGGTTGGCTCAAGAAAACACAAAGATCGGATTATTGTTGGGTTGCTTGCCAGAGGGAGGGGAAATCCAAAGATTTCTTGGCAGAGTTTCATTCTTCTTCAAAGTTTAAGAGTTTCAGAGTGTAGGGATCTTTCTTTGATTATTTCCAGATGATCAATCTCAAGGGAAAAATTTCATTTTATAGTGTATGGGGAGGGTTTGAGAATGGAAGGGGAGACAGAATCCCTCTATCTTCAGTGATTGTCAATCTGAAACGTCAGCTACAACTTGATTTATGTCTGGCCAGATGTATAATTAAATTTTAATCTATATTATTATTAAAGTACACATGATAAAAAATTATGAAAAATATAATATAATTCAATTTAATATTAAAAAGCCCATTCTCCTTAAAATTTAAAGAGACCACCCACTTGGCTTCTTAAAACTGGTCATTGACTTCCATTGATTTAAGGGTAACGTGGGAGTTAACTTGCCTTTTTTGAGCGTCATCTCTATCTACTAACACCTCTCGTCATTAAATTAAAACCCACCAATTCCTGTTTATTTTTAATTTTATTACTTGATATACTATACTTAAAATTACTTTCTTTCTTTCTTTCTTTTCTTTATTTTTTTCTCCTTTTATTTTTTATTTTTTATTTTTACGTACATAATGTGGAATCATGTTATCACCCTTACATAACCTTCTTCAGTTTCTTAAACTTTGTTTGATATTGTTGTTTGAGAGTTGTGTGGTGTCATTTAAACCATACTGTTGTTTGAGTACTTATTATACTTTTATTTAATGAGAGTCCTTGGTGCAATGCTCACTAGAACATTACTTTTTATCTATTCACTGGTTGCCACGTATGCATAAAAATTATCTCAATTAATTGAAATATACATGCGGTTTAAAATTCATAACACAAAGGATTAATTTGAGAGTGCTACTTAACTAGCGAGTTTGAATTTTATTTTTTTTCTTAAATTTAATGAAGGTCTAAATATCATTTTTAAATATTGCATGCCCACCCCACCCAAACTCCAAAAGTAAAATGTATATCCTAACAGGTATGGAACTATTATTAAGAAATTATCAATATTTTTAACTTTGAGAAGTATTTTAATTTTAATTCTAAACACTTTCAAACAGACTTTTAGTTGTCCATGAACGACCTTAATAACGTGCAATTGCAAACTCATTAATTCTATATAACAGTCAAGGAAACAAAAAAAAAAAAAAAGAAAAAAAAAAGCATAGACTAGCCAAAATTGCCTATCAACACCTTTTTCCTTTCATATATTATGATGTTATTATTTTGTTGAAACGTTACCACCATTATATATTATAATTTTTCTTATTATGCTCTAGACTTAAATTAATTAGTCTCGTATAATATTTTCATAAACCCTTAAAAATGTAACATTATTCTCGTCTACAAAGGCTTTTTGGAAACAAATATTTGAAGACATTAAACTGGGCAGAGCTGAGCGTGAACTAAAAGTTTAATTAAGATGAATTTAGGGTCAGGTCGTCCATTTCCTTTTCTGCCAAGATTGGATAGAAAATAAGGCAAAAGAGACTGCAATAAAAATCTCATATTATTCAAATTAAAATAAATTATTATATAATAATTATCAATGATAGTTTATATTCAGCATTTAATTCAAGTCCAATCATAATACCGTGGAGCTAGGTTGAAATTGACTTATTGGAAAAACAAAGACAACAAATTAAATTGCAAAGGAAAAGAAAAAGCATTTCATTGTCAGTTTCTATCACACAGAATGAGTTTAACACGGAACCCCGATAGCAATTATCAAACCCCATTTTCAAATTTCATGCAATTATTTCCATGTCTTCACCATCTAAAATGACAATATTTTTACTCATATTTTGACATTTTTTTTTTTGAAATGTAAAAACTCGCCATTAAAGCACTCGATCCGGACTTAAGCGGAGCATGTAAAAATCCTGACTGTCAACTCGAACTCATGACTTAACAACTAAATCTTAATCCGTTTTCCACCCACATCCTTTAAGGCATATTTTGACATACTAATGTTGGAGTTGATGCTTGGAGCGCCAATCCAAATAATATATTATGCATTATATTTTATTTTTTATTAATAAAATAACTATATTTTCATTTTAAACCTTATTAATGGTAATGTCATTATGAATATTAGATTGATATATAAATATGCTGAGAATGATATCGATCTTAGAATAGTCATGTAGTAATACTGGACACTGGGTGATCCGACATTGGGATAATATTATTATTATAAACTATTCTTAAAGTAAATATTTATAGTCGTTGGTTTTGGAATACGGTCGAATTCGTATAACCTAGAAGACTAACATTTATCATATATTGGAATTGGAGTTCCAATGGTTTAACCCGATGTACCATGAGCAAGGGAAGCTCGTATAAACATGTGGATATTCATTGAAGCGAATACTGAATGACTCACATGTGATTCCTAATAGTTGTAAGTGAACACCACCGTCAATAAGAATATCCTCGAGTCGAGTAGCATATGTGATCTTTTGACTATAGGATAACATTGATTTTGTGTGTGATCCTCCACACTTTGATGCCATATATGTCAGAGACCTTTCATTGTCTGACCGCTAAATGTTCGTTTGGTGTAGACTGATGCACTCGTTAATTAAGTGCGTATCAAGATATGATCCATCGGCCCGTATGTGTACCATAAGAGGTTTAGGTATCCATGTAAGTAAGTCACAATTCTTAAGACTTTGGCCAAGCTGATCATCTAGGGTGAATCGCATATATCAGAAATGATGTTTTGATTAATTGTATAAAATCGTGGACATATCGACATGAGATGTGAGCCTCGAAAACTTGACGGTGTAATCTATGTTTCCTAAGCACAACTCGGATAGCCTACGACGGAGCGATTGTTAAACATATATGATGATCTCGACTTGTATAGTTCAGAAAGGTCATTCGTGTTCTTCGCGAATTCGCGTACTTATAAGCTAGGCTTATATGACGAACAAGTCTAGACTTAGAGAGTCCCACAATATGAAGTGTATTCATTGAGCATTTTGGTAGCCGATAATTTTTTATAATAAAAAATTTGATATTGTAATTATCAACTAAAATAATTAAGTGTTATTAGATAACATTAATTATTTACTTTGACCCAATTAGATTAATTGGAGTAATCCAAAATTACTCAAGGGCTTTGTTGTCAATTCATAAATATCTCTATCATTGGAGGATATTTTGGTAATTATAAATATATAATAATATGTGTATTTGGCTTGATTCAATTGGATTAAATCAAAGTGGTATACAAAAATGATTAGTCATACCTAATTATACATATTTGGATAAATTGGATTAAGCTCACCTAAAAGTTGATTAGAACTTTTATTAATTAAAAATTGTATAAGTTTCTCTATAAAAGACAAGCTTGAACAAGTTTTTAATTAAGCTTGAAAAGCTTGAGTTTAAGAAATTTAAGCTTATGAAAGCTAAAACAAGCAAGATTTAGAAATATTAGCCTAAGTAAAAGAAATGTTTGGATAAGTTTTGAAAGTTCTCTACAACATTTCAACAAGAAGAAATCAAGATGAGATCTTGGAATCAAGCTTGCTAGCATTGGAATCAAGATTGGATCTTGGAGTCAAGCTTGCTAGCTTTGGAAGTTATCTACAATATTTCAACAAGGAGAAATCAAGATTGGATCTTGGAATCAAGCTTGCTAGTATTGGAATCAAGATTGGTCTCGGAGTCAAGCTTGCTAGCTTTGAAAGTTCTCTATAATATTTCAACAAGGAGAAGAAGATTGGATCTTGGAATCAAGCTTACTAGTTCAGTTTGACCTTCTCTAAAGTTAAATTTTCATAAGTGAGTTATCATTAGTAAGACATATAGTACTAAATTATGTATTGGATACATAACAATAGCTTGATGTTGAAATTATGCTAATTAATTGCGTATGGATGCTTTGGAAGTATAAACACAATATGCTTGTAATTGGGTCAAAATGTTCATGTTGGACATGAAACATTAAATTAGAGTTTGCAACTCTATATAAAAGATTGAAGTTATGACTGCCATTCTAGAATCACTTGACCACCTTTGAGTGACCTAGAATTGTTCATGAGTCACTTCATTGTGGGATTCTAATTTGGTTTGTATTTTGGATTCAAAATTTAAGCATGTGCTTATTTAGAATAAATTTATGTTTTTGTAAAAATGTTTGATATTTTTGAAAAAAATTGATTTTGTTCTATAACATATGTTGATGTTGGTTTTGATGTTAAAAATTAATTTTGGGTGTTTGAAAATGTTTAGAGAAGGTTGAAAGGAATTAGGGTAAAAGACCATATTTCCTTCAGCTTTCTGGAATTCCAGAGAGCTGAAGGAATCCTTATAAGTTTTTTCTCGTTCTTGAGCTTTCAGATTCCGATTTAGCCCCAGTTTTTTCCTATACACTTGTAATGGAATATATTATTTAATTAAATTATTTAAAAATATATCAATATTTGATATCCATGGGTTAGACCCACTTTCACTGCGCGGGGTACCGATCCGACTCTAGGGGTTTCACGACCGCCCCAACAACTACTTCAACTTCCCTAAGTTTTTCAGTATAATTATAATTAATAAGAAATATATATATATATATAGTCTTTTTACAACAACAATTATAACCCAGTCATGCATGGCGTGCTTTAAAATTACTTATGCCTACCTTTAAAAATACACATTTTCTTGTCGAGCTTCCGAGCAGTATTTTACAAACCAAATAACAAAAATACACAATAAAACTATACAAAACATAATGTAAAATATTATTTCACAAATGTGCCAAATTAAGGGGATTAGTGAAACTACAAGTATAAAATGAATGATTTTTCGTATAATAAATATGTACTTTTTAGTATTCATCACGCCCCCCAACCAGCTTATTACTAGTCCCTATTAATTCAAGCGAAAACTAAAAGAAAAATTCTCATCTAATTTAACAATTGTTTTCTTACTTTCTAAATGATCAAATAAATAAATTCCCCTGTACTTTTTACCATTCTTCCATACACTCATAGAACAAGGTATTAATCAATTGATTGTGCCCACAATATTCACAGGTATTTGTTGAAAATAGAGTATTATTTTTATCCTAAAATTACATTAGAGTTTGCACCTTTTGGCAATGAAAGTTTATTTACAAATCCATCTTCGATCCTTGTGTCAAGCTTTGGGCCAGTGACTCTCAAACTAGTTAGTTTTATGGCACTATATGTTAAGACACCCTACGAACTTAATTCCTCGGATCTCAGATATATAAAAAAGGTGTCTGATTTCTTTAAGCTTTCTTTTTAACCATTGTAAAGAGCTTTGGGCCAGTGACTCCCAGATCAGTTGGCCTTAGGGCACTAAGTGTTAAAACACCACTACGGACGTAATTGCTCGAGTTAAAGAGACTACGAAAACGAACTTATTTAGCATTACCTTTTTACGTGAACAATCACTGCTTACCGAGGTAAGATGTTTGGTTACTAAGTAAAAACTTTATCATCATTTTTTATTAAACTAAATCAAGCTCTACCGTTTTATGTGAACAATTACTCCTTACTGAGGCAATATGTCCTGTTACTAAATAAAAGCATGATTAGTTTTTTTTTTTAATTAAAAACATAAATTTCATTGCCTTTAGGTGTTACCTCCAACAAACTAGAGAACTGAATATTACAAAATTTTCATAAAAAGATCAAATTTAATCAATATTATGGAGAATTCATAAATTTAAATGATTCAAAAAGAAAAGAACAACAAATAACTTGTTACAAATTATTTTGATATGCGTCTCAGGAGCGAAAACTCCTTACACAGCCACCTCCGAATAAAAATTCCACTTGATTTAGAAAATAATTTGTTGTTAGTTTGTGTGTATATATATGTATATATATATTCTTACACACAAAATAACAACAGAGTAAAAACTTTTTTTTTTTGAATAAAAACAGCAACGAAAAATGAAAATTATCTTATAAACTATCCCCTCCCCCAACCAAAATGAGACATTATCCCCAATGTTTAAAGAAAAGAAAAGTAGAGTTTAGAAGATATCACTTGGTTAATGTGAAATTGACAGTTACAACTACGACTAAAGATTATAGATTAAGATCCAAGTTTACTATGTATTTTTTGCCACGATCGTTACCGGACCAGTTCAATGTGGAAAAAATAGGGTCGATTTTTGGTTCATAAATTAAGAGTTGGGAAATTAAATCATCAGCTTTTCTTGCAGTTAGGAAGATATCTCTTACTGGTTTTGAAATAAACCCAATTCTTTTGGCATCTTCAAGAAATACAAAAGAAAATAGAAAAATCCATTAACATTAAATAGCCCAATGGGTTTTTGGTGAATATTCAAGTTTGCCAATGACGTAACTGTGAATATTTCTTCCAACGTGCCCAGCCCACCTGGTAAAATAATAAAAGCATCAGCATGATTTATCATTTCAGTGAGTCTTTCAGACATACCTGAGACAATACATTCTTCTCCATTTGATTTTCTGATGATTTTATCCTATGTCAAGGGTTTTGGAATGATCCCCAAAATCTGACCGCCACCTTCTTGTCCAGCTTTTGAAATACACCCCATCAATCTAAGATTGCCACCGTCATATATTAAGTGCATGTTTCTATTTGCCATAACTCTACCCAATTCTCTCACAGCCTCAATAAATTCTGGTTTAGTTCCAGAGCTAGTTCCATAAAACACATAGATATTAGTGACTCGTCGTTTTGAAGTTGTCTCCATTTGTGCCATCTCTCTTAGCTAGATGTGTCGAAGAGAGAGAAATGACGAGCTGAATTTATAGATCCTGAAAAAAGGATGAGTAATAAGTGTACTAGTACCTGCAAATGACAATTGTCAGGAAAATAGATCGTGAAAGTCAAAAAGTTTAGATAATGTCGACAAAAGTAAAGTAAATCAAAACAGTAATAAATTAAAACAATATGTACTGGTAGTTGTGATTGTGGCTCACATATTCCTCTGGTTTTATGTCCAGTAACGTCTTGAACGCCCACTATGGGTCAGGGATAGGCTTCCCATCCAATTTTCTTATAAATTGGCAAACAAGGTCTTTTAAAGTCAGATTCCCGAGACTGTATTGTTGTCTTTCTTTTTGAAATTGTGTATGTAATTTGTGAATCTCATGATGAACATATCCACTAGGATGCATCTCAAGAGTCAATGATATATCATCTAAAGACTCTTTACTCAAGTCATCTATAATGAATTGAATTTTATCTTCGCGATTATCAGACACCATTCCTAAAGAACGACAATGAGTGTTGCATGTGCAACATGCACATTTATCACAAACACCTAATTGTTTAGCTCTTCATTTTTTAGAATAGGTGTTTTTCCCTAAACCAGACATGTAAGAAATGAAAGAGTCAGATGACTCACCTGCCAAACAAACTTTTGCTTCAATTACCCAATGAATATCAGTAGGAATACCATGAATCATAAGAAGCCTTATTCTTTCTGTGTGTGCTTTGTAAATTTTTGTCAGAGCATTTTGGGGAAGAGAAGGAAAATATTTGCGGAGTTTTGCGAGAGTTTCTTCCATTCTTTAGTTTTAGGGTATCGGTTATTTTAGGAGACTAAAATAACCGACTTTGAGTCACGGAGTACCGTTATCCGTTGCTTAACTGGGGTGTGAGACTAAAAAGCGAAAAGAAAAATGCTGCAAAACTAAGAAAAATGGAAATTAGAAAAATATTAAACAGAAAAGAAAAGAAACTACATCAATCATGTTATACTGGGTTTGAAAAGAGAAAAGACTCTTGAGATTTTGAACACTCCAAAAATGGTTTCAGACGTTGTTTATTCACTTTAAATACATCACCATCCCTAGGATTCTCAATGTCAATAGCCCCGTATGGATAAACGTGTTTCACAATGAATGGGCCACTCCATTTGGATTTCAATTTTCCGGGATATAAATGAAGACAAGAATTATAAAGTAAAACCTTTTGACCAACTTCAAATATTTTTCGTGAAATTCGACTTTCATGAAAGCCCTTAGTTTTAGCTTTAAGAATTTTTGTATTCTCACATGAATCATTCCTTAACTCTTCACATACATTTCGTTGCAATTTATGTTCGTGAATGGCATTTTTAAGGTTTGAATTGAATACTTTAATAGCCCAATATGCTTTATGCTCAAGTTCTACATGCAAATGACAAGGTTTTCCATAAACTAGATGGTAGGGAGACATTCCAAAAATTATTTTGAAAGATGTTTGGTATGCCCAAAGTGCATTAGTTAGTGGAAGAGACAAATCTTTGTGATTTGGGTTAACCCTTTTTTTCTAAAATTTGTTTAATTTCCCTATTCGCTAGTTCAACTTGACCATTCATCTGTGGGTAATAGAAGGTGGAAACTTTGTGTGTGACTCCATACTTTTTCATTAAGGACTCAAAGGGTCTATTACAAAAGTGTTTATCTCCATCACTTATAATGGCCCGATTGATTCCAAATCGACTTAAAATATTTTTTTTAAAAAATTTGATCACAGTTGTGTGATCATTATTCCGACAAGGAATCGCCTCGACACATTTTGAGACATAATCAACTGCAACTAAAATATATAAAAATCCAAATGATGGTGGAAATGGGCCCATGAAATCTATCCCCCAACAATCAAAGATTTCGACGACAAGGATGAGATTTAAAAACATCATGTTTCTATTTGAAATAGATACTAACTTTTGACAGTTTTCGTAAGTTTGGCAAAAAAGTGTGTATCTTTAAAAATAATGGGCCAATAAAATCCACACTGTAAGATTTTTGCAGCGGTTTTCTTAGATGAAAAATGACCTCTATATGATCTGAATGACAAAACTAAATAACACCATTTATCTCACTGTCCGGTATCCATCGCCTAAAAATTTGATCAGGGCAACACTTAAACAGATATGGATCATCCCAATAGAATTTTTTGACTTCGGTCAAAAATTTCCTCATGTCTTGCTATCTCCAGCTTGGAGGTATCTTTCATATTGCAAGAAAATTGAAAATATTAGCATACCAAGACATTGTGTTTATAGAGAATAAAAACTTATCGGGAATGAGTCATTGATGGGAGTTGTATCAATTAGTGACTCATTTGCGAGTCTCGATAAATGATCTGCAACCACGTTCTCTGCCCATTTCTTGTCTTTGATTGTGAGATTGAATTCTTGAAGCAATAAAATTCATTGTATTAATCTTCACTTTGTATCCTGTTTAGACATCAAATATCTAACAATAGCATGATTAGAATAGACAATGGTTGAAGAACCAATTAAATATGACCGAAATTTATCCAATGCAAATATTACAGTAAGTATTACTTTTTCTGTGGTAGTGTAATTCATTTGTGCATTGTTTAAAGTTCTACTTGCGTAATATATTACATGTGGCTTACCTTCCTTTCTTTGTCCTAGCACTGCACCAACTGCATAGTCACTAGCATCACACATTAGCTCAAAAAGTAAAGACGAATCAGAGGATTGCATAATAAGAGCATAAGTCAAAAGATTGTTAATTTTTTCGAATAATTTTTGACATTCTTCTGTCCATTCAAATATTGCATCTTTTAATAAGAGGTTACATAAGGGTCTGGATATGGTACTAAAGTTTTTAATGAACCTCCTATAAATTTCTGCATGTCCTAAGAAAGAACGGATTTCCCTGACTGTTTTTAGTGATGGCAATTTAGAGATTACTTCATTTTTTTGCCTTGTCAACCTCAATACCATTAGATGAAACAAAGTGACCCAAAATAATTCATGAATTAGTCATGAAATGGCATTTTCCCAATTTTCCAAATTATTCAACCAATTATCAGATGAATTCCCAAAAATAGTTATATCATCCATAAATACCTCCAAACAGTGTTCAACCATGTCACTAAATATGCTTAACATGCATCGTTGGAATATTGAGGGGCATTATAAAGTCCAAAAGGCATTTTCCTAAATGTAAATGTTCCAAAAAGGCATGTGAATGTGGTCTTTTCCTGATCTTCTAAAGCAATAGGGATCTGATAATAACCCGAGTAACCATCAAGAAAATAATAGTATGGATGTCCAGCTACTCTTTCCAAAATTTGGTCAAGAAATGGTAAAGGAAAATGATATTTTCTAGTTGCATCATTTAGTTTTCTATAATCAATGCACATATGCCAACTAGATGGGCTGTGAGTTGGGATTAATTCTCCTTTATCATTTTTTACAATAGTAATTCCAGACTTTTTGGGCACAACTTGTGTAGGACTTACCCACTTACTATCAGAGATAAGGTAGATAATGCGTACATCAAGAAGTTTAAGGACCTCGGTTTTTACTACTTCTTTCATGAGAGGGTTTAATCTTCTTTGGGGAGGCGATATGTCCTAGCATTATCTTCTAAATGTATTTGGTGTGTGCAGATTTATGGATTAATGCCTTTTATGTCTTTTAAAGCCCATCCAATTGCTAGTTTGTGTTATTTCAACATATTTAACAACTTACCTTCTTGATTGCTTGTAAAAAGAGAAGAAATTACCACAGGGTAAGTTTGTTTATCTTCTAGATTGCATATTTCAGTCCCTCTAGCAAAGCTTTTAACTCCAAATTGGGTGCTTCCTCGTATTTTTCTTCTTCCAGTGTTCTGAGTTCTTCCAAATTTTGTATCTCTCCATCGTCTTCCAATACCTTCGTAGAGCCAAATAGAAAATCATTAGTAATATCCGAATCCATTTTCGTACTCGATTCAAAAAAATTAGCAGTCCAAATTTTCATGGGATCCGATAAACTCCCCTGAATATGCTCATCTATAATTGGTTCAATTAATTCTATGCTTTCGTTTTCATTGTCCTCATCATATGGCTGTTTGCACATGTTAAAATATTTAGCTCCAGTGTCATGTTGCCACAAGACAGATTCATGATTCCATTGCTGCAATTAATTAAAGCGTTATTTGTTGCTAAAAATGGACGATCAAGTATTACATGGATTGGCTTATAACTATTTGTCACAGATTGTGTTTCTAAGACCATAAAATCCACAGAATATATGAATTTATCGACTTGTAATAACACATCTTCCACAATTCCTTTCGGTACCTTAACTGATCTATCAGCAAGTAAAAAAATATTTGAGATTGGTTTTATCTTACCAATATTAAGTTGTTGGTAAATAAAAAAATGGAAGCAAATTGACACTGGCTCCGAGATCAAGCAAAGCATGTTCAATATTTTGATTTCCAATAATATAAGAAATAGTTGGACAACCAGGGTCTTTGTATTTTAATGCATTATTGGTTAAGAGAATGGAACTTACTTGTTCATCTAGAAAAACTTTCTTTCTTACTTGATGTTTTCTATTAACGATGCATAGATCTTTCAAAAATTTGGCATAAGATGGTATCTGTTGGATGGAATTTAACAAAGGAATATTGACCCTTACCTGTTTGAATATTTCATAAATCTCTGCGGAATGATTCAATTTTTTTATTTTTAATGCTTGAGGAAATGGAAGTGCATGAGAAAAACTATTATAATTAATGACGGGTAATGGTTCATCAACCCCTTCCTTACCCTCTGAATCTATTTTATTCTCAGCTTCGCGAGGTTCAAGAATAGGTCTGTGGATGTCCTTACCACTACGAAGAGTAATAAAAGATTTGACTTGGTCTAAGTGTTGATTTCCAAACTACCCTCGTGAGGATTTAGATGACTATTGGGATTTGACTGTGGTTGTACATGAAACTTTCCTTTCTTATTAATGGTCAATGCATAGGTAATTTTAGCAAAATTTTCTTTGAAATCATTCATCGTTTGTGCATATTGGTTATCGATGGCTTCATATTTTTCCATGAATGCATTCAAGGTATCCTTAATGGTTTTCCTAGGTGGTGGGACATATGGTGCATAATTCTGAGAATTTCAGAAATTCTGGAGAACCTGGGGAGGTTTTTGCGATAATTATGTTTGATTATCATTCCTCCAATTGAAGTTTGGATGATTTCTCTGACCATAATTGTAGGTTTGTGAGTATGTGTTTGGATTTGATCTATTAAATGTGTTTATGGAACTGACTTGGTCATAGAGACATTCTTGCAGGGCTGGCAAGGATGGGCAAAGTTATGTGACATGTTCATTTGAATTACAAATTTGAAATAGGACTTCCTGAACTGACTTAACATGATCACTCTTCCCTGCTTCTAAAGCCTCAATTTTTTTAGATAGAGATGCATACTTGGCAGCAAGATCATGGTCTTCCCTAAGGTTAAACATACCTCTACCAGATGACTATGGTTGTACAAACGACTCATAGGTGCCTACTGTGTCCCATTGTTGTGCATTCTCTTCTATGTGTTATATGTAATCTAATGCATCTTCGGCATCTTTGTCCCTAAATTCACTGTTACACATCATCTCCACTACTTGTCTACCTTAAGGTGTTAAACCCTCCTAGAAATAGGCAACCAGTCTCCATATTTCAAATCTGTGATGTGGACAAACATTTAACATATCTTTAAACCCTCCCAAAATTGGTAAAGTGTTTCCCCCGACTCTTAGGTGAAGGTTGTGATTCTCCTCTTAAAGGAATTTATCCTATGAGAGGGAAAGAACTTTTTAAGAAACTGTTACAGTAAATCATCTCATGTTCTAATAGATCCCGACCTAAGGTTTTGCAGCCAAATTTTTACGTTATCCTTTAAAGAAAAGGGAAAAAACTTTAAACGAATTACATTCATGCTACAATTTTGGTATGTGTAAGTGTTACATACCTCTTCAAAATCCCTTAAGTATTGATAAGGATTTTCTAATTCTAGACTGTAGAATGTGGGTAAAAGATGGATGATACCTGATTTAAAATTGAAACGTGTTGCATCTGGAGGAAAAACAATGCAAGATGGTGATCCTGTCCTAGTGGGATTCATAAATTGTCTGAGTGTCCTAGGATGATCGTTATGCTGAGACTCATTTTCTTCCTGATTAACTGGATTTTCAACTTGGGCAAGTGGATTTCCATTTTGGTTCTCATTTCAGTTCTCGGCCATTTTGACGAAAGTTGAAGGTGATGGAGACTCTCTATATAATCTACCACTAGATGATCGAGACCAGTGTTTCATGCAACAAAAAAAAATATATACAAAAATCTAAAAATGCAAATATAATACTCAAAATTAGAACAAAAAAGAAAAGAAAATTAATTAAAATAGTTATTCTATCTACTAAATAATAATTCCCCGGCAACGGCGCCAAAAACTTGACACGCTCAAAAAGTGGTTCTTTACTCCCAAATATAAGAGTGTTGAAGTAATAAAATAACCCGGTAAGTCTGGGATCGATCCACATGGAATAGATTTAGTAAAATAGAATGATAAGTAGAGCGAAAAGAAAAAAGGTTTGATTTGTTGAAGTTGTTGGAAACTTTTAGGTTAAAAAACAATAATAAAATAAAATACTGGAGTTGGGGGATTCACTTTTAATATTTCAAATCTAGAAATCTCACTTTATTATAATATATAAATTGTCCCTTTTACCCAATTAATTTATCTCAGGAATTAATTATGCCAAAACATATCAAATCATCCATATAGGTGGTGTTCATTTCTGTCGATAACAAGTCCAGTTAGGTACTTAGTTATGCCAAAACATGTAAAACTAGCAATACAAGCGGTAGCCATATAAAACCAGCCATATAGGCAGTAACAAGATATGTCAATAACTAATCTATATTTAAATCAAGTTTTAATTATTAGATTTCAATTTATTTATTATAATATAAGCGAGATTGATCTAAGTTTTCATTATAAAAGCTTCACCATTTACCCCAGCGAAAAGAAATTAGCTACTCATTTTGTAATTAAAAACACTTGTAATTTTATTACCGAAAGAAAAAGACATTACAGAAAGCTTTAAATAAATAAACACATAAGACACTCTCTTCCGATGTCTATAGAGAAATCGGAAAGAAAGTATGAAAATTTCTTCTGTCGGAGGCTTCAATTTATATGTAAAAATTCGGTCTTCACGACGTGAAGCTAAAGTTTTGAGTGTCGCGATGCTGCTGCCAGCTGTAGACACGTGTCTGTTGGACAATTATGACCCATAACGTCACTATTTGTACAGATCATTGTGTTGTTGTACAAATTAACTATGTGACAAAAGAGATTGCACTCTTATCATTTGTGATTAGATCACCTAGATGTATAAATGATGAGAGGTCCATATGATTTGTTCCTGAACTGAGAATGATATGAGACAGTAACAGTCCACGAAAGATAAATCATTAAATATCCCTAGTCAGAGTATTATCGAGATTGGACATCGATAAATACGTAAAAGACTAGTATTACACTTGTGCGTGTTGTGAGGGCACAACAACATAGTTCTCATATATTTGGGTATAGGATAATCATGCAAGTGTAATAGGAGGTTGTGTTTTACCGATGGTAGTATGACTATGTGTGTATGGAAGTCCGAAATCAGGGTAGGTGTATTTGGTCTTAACTTGAGACTTGCACCGCTAATACTTGCGACAATCAATATACTTTGGTTGAGGTCGTCCAGAGCTTTAACAGGTTCTGTGTACACCAATACTGGGTATATTGAGAATCGTAGTGTGTTGGGTGTGATGTCAAGACGGAAGTGTCACTCCAGTCATATGGAGATGATGGTCATGTAGGATACGGTAATGGTTCTCTTAAGTACTGCAGTCATCGGGATAATATGACTAGGTCATAGTTATCCGATATAGAGACTAGTTACCAGACATCCGACATGTGCTTTGTACGGGGCAGACACAATTCCAGCCCCAGGCCTAGCACGTGATCATCCGATACTGGATCGAAATACGCAATACCACGTATACTACGCCTGATATAGATCGCTTATTCTTGTAAGCATGTTTCTAGAGAATTGGGTAGGCATGTCACTTTGCTAGAAGCCACCATTGTCTTGTGAATCGGTTTAAACGTAGTACGAGGTACTTACGTGTTCGGATAGTCCGACGACCCGATTTACTGCCAACATATCCGGAGATCTCATGGGTCGCTCCCCGAAGATTCACCGATAATGTATGACTCGCACTTTAATTAATCTGGGATTAATTTAATGAGAGAGAAAATTAATCTGGGATTAATTGCGGAGATATTTTATCTGGGATAAAATATCAATTAAAGAGAAAGAATGATTAATTTGGAATTAATCGATAAAATAATATATTTGATATATTATACGAAATTGGATTTCGACGCGGAATTAAAATTAAATTTTAATTCATGCGAATGAATTAATTTAGAATTAATTCGTTAGCGATGTGAATAGTGATTTCGCTAGGCGTAATCATTTAATTACGACGCAATGGATAATTCGTTAATTTAGAATTAGCGAACCCGAGCCCAGGATTGTTTGCGAGCGCATTCGCATTTTGAATTCGAGTGCGGCATGCAAGTCAAATCAAGCGTCAAATCATTAGTCACATCAAGCGTCAAATCACATGTCACTTAGAGTGATATGACATTTGAGAGAGTGATGTGAGTTGATGTGAGGTGATTGAAAGAAAGCATTTAATGTTTTCTTTTTGAAATTGAAAAAAAAAGGTAAATGATTTATTTAATTTTTTGGAAAATATAAATAAACATTTTACATTTTTTCTTTTTCCTATCTCTCTCTTTCTCCCTTTTATGGATTAGGTTCTTGGAGCCAAAATGCTCCTCTTCTCTCACGGTCTCTACGCCTCTTCTTCCTTCTGGTTTCTGTAAAACCGAGAGTGATGGAGATGGTGAAGAGTTGATTTTGTTGCAAGATCTTTGTGCTAGCACACTCTAGGAGGCATACCAAGGTGTTAGGGTAGTGTATGCGTGAGCTTGGAATCCATTTTTGAAGCTTGGAGCTTCAAGGTAAGTCCATGGCCGATTCTTCATGGAGGAGATCCACCCACTGCCGTGAGAGCCACTCCTCAGTCCACTACCGAGCTGCCACTGCCGAGTAAGGAGAGAGAGCAGTTCGTTTCTTCACTTCGGAGCATCCAACCGATCCATGTGAGTTTTTTCCGCACCTCATTTGGTTGTATTCATACTTGTTTCATGCTTAATCTATGATCTTGGGACTCGATTTAAACTCAACAATGGTATCTTGAGCTATTGATTGCATGAAATTGATTTTAGGGCTAAAATTCTCCAAAATGAATTTGGGCATTATTTGATGAAATTGGATTGTTGAATATGCTTAATTGATGTTTAATTGATGATTGATTAGATCAATTTGAAGAAATTTGGTTTGGAACAAATTTCCCCAATTTGGCTTATGTTGGCTGAAAATTAGAACCCTAAAATTGTCTTGGATTTTGATTTTTTTGATCATTGGATGTGTTAGAAATCATTAGGGGATATTGATTTTATGTTTGATTGGGTTCAATTGGATTGAATTTGATTTGGGCATATTTTTTCCCCTTTAGCCGATACTTTAGCATGTGTTAATTGGGTTTGATTTTGATCAAATTATGTTGGACATGATTCATTGATGATAAGCATGATTAATTGGACAAATTTGGTGTTTTGGAAATATTGATTTGGGTAATTAATAATGCTATACACTTTAGTTTAATTGAATTGTAAAAATTGGATTTTGTAATTTAATTAAATTGGGCCTTAAATTGGATTTGGGCTTTTAAAGTTGTTATTGGGCTTGTTGGCCTTTGTTGTAACAAAGTTGGGTTTATGGAAAATTGGTTGGATCCAATTAGGCCCAAAACCGCTTCCAAAAGGCCCAAATGCGACTAATGAACCTTTAGAGTTTAATTGGGCCTAATGGGCCTAAATTAATTTCTGGGCTTATGGGGTAACTCCCGGATTGGATTTTGGTTATTCGGTTTGACCCGAGTTGACCAAAAGTCCACGCCTTGAAGAAATTAATTAAAAGCCCATTGGACTTTAATTAAATTAATATTGGATATTAATTGGGCTTTGAGACCCGTAACGATTAAATTTGGAATTTAAGTCGTAAAGGTTTTTTAATAAAGTGTAATATTTAATTTGGAATTAAATAGTGAATTAGAATTAAATGCCTATTAAATTGGATTTAATTATGTAATTTAATTTAATTCGAAGAAATCGTACTTTGAGTACTTATTCGTAAAACGAGTTTGACTCGAACAAAATCAAATCGTTGTTTGAACATTGGATGATCACTAATTATTAGATTAATTAATTTGATTAGATTGATTGATAACATGCTTGTGTGAATACATGGTTGCGATGCATGAATAGTGTATATCAGATGGATATTAGTAGGGTGGGGCAATTTTGGAAATTGTAATAAATTTGATTTATAAATTGGACCTGCGAGTCCAGCCTTATCTCCTATTTCTTTGTATTCTCTTCTCACATATTCCCCTCAATGTAAATGAGGTTTCTTTAGAAGTGTAGTGTAACGGGTAGAAGTAAATACATACGCGCTTTATTATGTGTTTAGAATGCATGCTTAAGGGTGTATGATGATAAGACCTTAACAAAGATAATAAATTGGTTGCCAATTTGCACGCGAAAAAAAACCCTCGCACAATATTAAGCGTTTTTCCTTCCAATGAGTGATTCTCACTCAAGATCCTAGACGACATTGGTTTGTTGGCCAAAGTCAAGGCCTTTGTCTGTCAAAGATGTGTTTGAATCAAGAAGGCTTTGTTTCATATCAGTGTCTTATCCAAGTTGTGGTTTGTTGGCCAAAGTCAAGACCACTTCTTGTCCATCGACATTGATTACGAAGCTTTCCATGGTCAATGGGTCGCGCTTGACTGGGATCACTAAGTTTGTTGTGCCAAAGCCAAGGCTTAGTTGATTTAGAGGAAAAAGGTTAGGTAATACATTGGATGTAATGGCATATATAAGATATATGTTTCGGACTTGGATGTCCCCCTACCGGATCTAGGAATTGGATTGGATCCAATCGATCTTAGAGATCTACCTAGTTAATTATCATATAATTTGTTGGCCAAAGTCAAGATTATGTGATATTTAACGGGATCCTAACCCACTAGGAAACACGGTTTCCAGAAAACTCGACAGAGGGTTAAAGGCTCGCCGAAAAATAGTGGGAGGCAAGAATTGAATTTGCAATATTCGTTCAATTACTCGCCTTACGTGCTCATTTCAAATATTTCGTCGATATCAATTAAATGTTAGTTGGACTAATATTTAAATTGTTGTTTTTAATAACAGTTGGACTGTATTATAATTGATTATATAATTGGATTATAGTAATCAATATATTTGAATTAATTAATTTCGATTTACAGTTGATTTTATAATTGGATTATAGTAATCAATGTAATTGAGGTTAATTAATTAAATTATATTTGATTGTATAGTTGGACTATAATAATCAATATAATACATAGTACCACAAATCATTGATTAAATAGTTAGACTATTAGAATCAAGATTGAAAATTAAAGATTAGGGTTTAAAACATAATCCTGGGTGAAAATGTATTTAAACGACTATATTTTTTAAATCGGGAATAATATTTCAGGATGGTCTTGGAAATATAATAAGTTATTTTATTTGATAAAATAATATATTAAGCCTAAGCCCGAAGTTAAGCATATAGTAGAGCATAATCTTTGGAAGATTTATGTAATGATAACTTTAGTGCTTAATCCATTATACTTGTCATATAGACTCCTTAATTTCTTTATCAGAACTAAGAATTAGATTCTTAAAGTATGATATTGAAATTGAAGGATCTTCATAAATCTATACTTAGATTTTAGAAGTAAACAAATTGCAATAATAAACTATTGGAGGGTTAATGACTATTCTCAAGGAGAAAAGTCAAACTTTGCAATTAGGCAAGTAGCGCAAGGCGCACCTTACTTCGATATTCCAGAATGCTAAGGCTTGGCCAAAGGCTTTTGGAGTGTGGAAAAATGGCAAAGGCAAAATCATTATAGTCTTCTAGGAAGATAAGAGGACATATCCCAAGAAGGAATTGAAGACGAGCAAGGCTCTGACTTCAAATATGTTTGTCATAATTATGTTCACTACTAGTATTAAAATTAGATTTAAATACTTAGTGTGGTACATAATTATGTATTGATATTAGAATCTATTTTGAACAGGATACTGACTTCAATAGAGATTTATCTGCAAATTGGAAACAGGACGAAAGTCGCTGTTTTAACCGTAGATACCTAAGTTTAGGAACTACCCTTTGGGTATGTACGTAAATTAGGAAACTGTTATAATGTAACTATTTTGACTAGAACATTATCTTTATATCAGTGTTTAATCCGTTGCGAATTGAACCTTTATATTTTAGAACACTAAAGTGTTTTATTATATAAAGATGATATTGAGATAAACACATTAGATGTGAATAACAAAATTTATATTTGAATATAAATTAAATCTCACATATATAACATGACAAATAAATAGCTCAAACTGATTTGATCAGGTTGAAACTTAAAGTGGCAATGTTGTCTGGGACACATTAAACAAGAATCGTATATCCGCACTTTTGAAGAGCGAGTACTTGACTGATTGATTCCAATCAAATAAAGTCTACGAATCTAGTTTATTGGGCAAAGTGCCTAATACACTATTTAATTGGTAAAAGTGAAAATGCCACTGATCTGTTAGCCCTAATTCATAGTGAAGCAAGTGGGCCCATGTCTAGCTAGGCTAGAGGTGGATATGAATATTTCGTGACCTATACGGATGTGGCGTCGCGTAAAGGTTATGTGTTTCTTTTGAAGAACACAAATTAGAAACTTTTACAGTTTCGACACGAATAGACAAACAGATCGGCTACAGTATTATACCGTCACTGTAAGACCGTAATGAAAAATACTCAAGCAATAAGTTTCTAAAATACTTGAAAGAGTAAAGTATTCTTTCAAATGAGGACTCCTCCAGAACACGTCAAAGTGACGGTGTGTCCGAACTGAACCGAATACCGAATTTTGTTGGACATAATTAGGTTAATCATGAGTCGCTCTGAGTTACCATTTCCTTCAATGGATAAACATTAACAGTGCAAGAACTTATTTAGAATCAGGTTCCATAATATTTGTTGACAGATTCATATTAGATATGAACAGGAAAGAAACCGGGTTTCTCATTGTTGAAAATTTGGGTTTACCAGGCATACGTTTGGATGATGCCAAACTAAAACCCAAAATTGGATTAGTGCCAATTGTAGGTTATCCTAGGGAAACCATAAGTATTGTACTTATATAACTCACGAGAGAACAATTAGATTGTCGCTCGCCATGTGGTTTTCCTAAGAGGAATACCGATATGCAGTGGTAAGTGGGAGGATAGTAAAACTCGATGAAAATCGGAGTGATACTATTCAAGGCACCGAATCCTTAATGGAACACAAATAGTTCATCAAGGATGTAACTATTACCATTAATCTTCGAATACACAAGAACCGCGTGAGTCGGAGAGATTCAGAAAACAACCTGGGGTATGGGTTTTTGATCTCACCTCGTAAAGATGTCAATCTTTTGAGGTATACCAACTGACTACATATGAGGTAGTGATACAAGGTATCGACTCCCTATTATGACAAAGTATCATGAGTCTGAAATGGATTCCATGTATGTCAACAAGTTTGGATACTAGTTGATGTACCGCAAGGCATTGTGCCTACTGGTACTTTATAAGTCTTCAAGGAAGACATACATAGACGGCAACACACCAACGTGTAAAGCTAGACTTTTAACGAAAAGGTATCGTTATCAACATTGTGTTGATTACGACTCAACCTTTTACCTGTTGCCACGGTAAATCCATTTGGATAATGCTTGCTAATGCTGCATGTTTTATAGATGAAATATGACAGCTGGACGGAAAATCGCTTTCCTGAAAAGGAAACCTTTTGGAGGATGTTTAAACATCCTGATGGTTTTGTCGTACAAAAACTAGCAAACAAGGTTTGCAGGTTAATCGATCCATGTTTGGATTGAAGCAAGCATTGGTTCTAGGAATTATCGTTTTGATGTAATCATAATAGTATATGATTTGATTCAAAACGAAAAATTCTTGTGTATATAAGAGGGTTAGTGGGAGCGCACTGACAGTGGCTGTGCTATAAATAATGATAAGTGTCATTTCTTGAAATGATATTCCCATAATAATCAGCGAAAGCTTGTCTTTCGAAAACTCTCCGAGAAATCATACATTGAAAAATGTACGCGACCTGGTGTCTCATACGCTTTGAGCATATGATTCACAAACAGCCAATCCAAGTGATAGTCACTGGATTGATATTAAGAACATCCGTTAGTATCTTAGAGATCTAAGGATGCTGTCTTAAACTTTGGA
>SKCR01033406.1:0-83587 GCA_019454045.1 Zanthoxylum bungeanum | reverse complement strand
TAATTAAGATATTGTTCATTCGGCGCATGCATGCGTTGAATGAGAAATTACATATACGCGTATGCGCTGAAGCGCAGGTGCGTGACAATATGTGTTTTCTCTGATTTTATCCTGAAATGGTTTTTCAGATTTTATTTTATCCCCGTTTTTTTTCCCTAAACACTCATATAAAATATGGTATTTATTAAAATATTTTTAAATTACACCCATACTTGATATTCATGGGTTAGACCCAATTCCGTTGCACGGGACATCGATCTGACCCTAGGGGTTCCACAACTGCCCTAACAAGCAATCTGTTCCTTTTTCATCCTTAAGTATTTTAGGGAAAAAATTTCTCTGTCTTTTTAACTTGTGATTTGCAGGCCATCCAGAACGCGATGCAAACTCTATATGATTGGGACAAGAAGATAATTACCCTTAGATGAGACATAAATACATGGAGGGAACTGGTCGTTCAGCAACATGAGTTTATCCTGGAGAACAAGACCACAATCACTAAATTAGAGAAAGAAGTGGCGGAACTCCAAGAGTTTCTGAATGTCAAAGACTTGGAGTTGGAAGAAGCCTGAAACTCACTAGACTTCGTCGAAGAAAATTTGGCTTCTGCCAAAGCCAAATCAAACAGATTGGGGATGAACTCAATTCAACTCAAGGCTAAGTAAGCTCTTATTGAGGCGAAGTTGGCTGAGTCAGAGAAGTAGAGGCAGAACTACAACATTGCTACTTATCGGTTGTCAACTGAGTCAGGAGCTTAGAATAAGAACTTGCCTCTCTTCGGTCTTCACTAGCCTAAGAAGCAGCTGCGAGAAAAAAACAATAGAGGAGAGTTCTTCAAAAAATTTCAAAGCTGCATAGGGATTTTGTCCGGTCAGGATTGGCTTATCCTACTGTTTCTTATCGAAATAGGTTTCGGTGCGATCGTCTGAAGAATGGGTACCTCCCTCGAGAACATGATGAGGCTTGATACTTGCCTCGTAGTGGTCTGAGGTCTATCTTGGAGATAACTTGTCTTCCCCAGCCATCCCCCCTCCCCCCCCCCCCCCCCCCCCCCCACTTGTAATTTTTGACTTTCACTTTTTGTTTCCTTGAGTGATCAACTTTGGATGTTGGAGTCCGGAAAATTTCATCCAATCTATAATTCAAAGACAAATTGACCAAGTCACTTTCAATAACACGTGGTCCGATTTGGAAGTTCTTTACTCTGGTTAACATGATAGTTTTTGACTTAGTCGTTTTATGGCTTAAGTTTATGTCTGGAGTCATTTCAATTCGGTTTGCAATTTTTAGTGTAAATTGACTAAGTCACATTGCAATGTTTCCAGAGTAATCTTCTTGAGCTATTTGTAATGGCTTAGAAATAATTTGATCAAGTTATTTGAATGTTCTAAGTTTGATTGTTAGCAAAATTCCTACTTTCATATGGATTATTAATCCATTTGGTCATTTTTCCCATGATGATAGGTCAGTGGGTGTCTCATCTTACTTTAATATTTGATTACTGTGTAACTGATGTTGTGGGTACCCACATAGGATTTGATCAGTATGTGACCTTTCTGATTTGATATTTTGGTCACCATATGACTGATTTGGTGGATTTTCCACTAAGAGAGTAAGTTATTGCATAACAGAATTTTGGGAGAATGCTCATTTGTTTCTAAAGTATAAGTATATTATTAGTTTTGAGAATTTTAGAAATTTGGATTTTTATCCCCTTATTTGCGTTCTACCCTGCGGGCGATTAGCTCTGTGAGCTAAATTTGGGGGACTTTTGTCCTTAGTCGTGTGGACGGATCTGGATTAACTCCGGTAAAGATACACTTTCAATTTTATTAAATTTGTTCAAATATATCATTTACATACATCATTTGTACATTTCTGTACATCATTTTTTCTGAATGAATTATTTTTCTGCCTATCATAATAGGATTTTGCATTGTAAATTACAATGTGCTTCAAAAATAAAATTTCTTCAACTTAGAAAAATTTCATATAGATAGAATGGAATGACCTTCTAAGGTTTCAAGCACATAGGCTCATTTTCCTAGGACCTCTGAGATCCTGTAAGGGCATTCTCATGTTTCAACAAGTTTTCAAGCGTTTGGTTCTCTTTGAATGTCAATGGCTTATCGGAGTACAAATTCAGATTGGGAAAACTTCCCACACCAGACTCTTTTGTTATATTGGTTTTCCAAGCGTCTTCGGTATGCTTCTGGATGAATTTATGTCACATCCCAAATTTCCTCTAACAGTTTAAGATCTATTTCTTGGGCTGTCTCATTTTCAGATACTTGAGCTAGCTTGATTCTCAGTGTTGGCACAATAATTTCAATGAGTAAAATAACATCCATTCCGTAGACAAGTGAGTATGAGAAATTACCAGAGGGTCTCCGTTCAGTTTTCCGGTATGCCCACAACACTTTAAGCAGTTCTTCAAAACACCTTCATTTTTTTATCTTCAAGTTTCTTCTTTAAATCGTTGAAGATGGTTTGATTATAATCTATGCTTTGCCATTTGACTAGGGATAACTCCGGGATGAAAATCTCTGTTGAATCTCATTTTCACTGCAGAAATCTTAAACTATTATTTTATGAAATTGTTTATAGTTATTCGTAATCAAATTTTGCAGAAGTCCAAATCTAATTAACGGAGACCCTCTGGTAATTTTTTCCGATAATACTCTTGTAAGCTTCTTCTTCTACCCACTTAGTGAAGTAGTCTGTTACAAATATCATGAATCTAACTTCACCAGTAGAGATCGGTAGCAGACCAACTATGTTCACTCCCCATTGTATAAATGCCCAAGGAGTTTGCATTGTTGCTAATTCTTCTTCGGGGAAAAGGATCTTAGTGGCAAGCTTTTGACACTTCCAGGAAAACTTTTCTGCCTCGTTTTGAAGGGTAGGTCAACATTTTCCTGCCCGAAATACTTTCTATTCCTTGGATTTTATTTAAACACTTAGGAAGTTGCCTAAAATATGATCTTCGATACAATTCCCCATTCACCAAGTAATATCTCTTGGATTTCTAATATATCCGGTGAGCATCATTTATATTATTTGGAATTCTACAAGTAAGCAATATATGGGTTCATTTAGGAATAATCTGAACTTACACTCACAACTTCCAGTTCCCGTTGTGAAATCGAAAGTTGTTCTTACTGCTCCAAATGCCAATTTTACTAAGCGGACTGCCTCTGAGTTCTCCACTCGAAGAATCTGATGAATTTGAAAACTTTCAAAAGATGATGCCAACTACTTTGCAAGATTCAAGTAATTCTCCATCTGACATTCTTTTGTCAAAAAGTCTTCATGGCATTGTGAAACTACCAAGGCTGAATCATTATAAACATCTATCTTTTTTACACTTAGGCCTTTTGTAGGCCTGGTTCCTACTATCAAGGCTTCATATTCAGTTTTATTAGTGGTGGCTGGGAACAATAATCGGATGACCTCCATTATCATTAAGCCCTCTAGGCTAACCAAGTACAAGCTAATTCCAGCTCCAGACTGATTGACTGACTCATCAACATAAAGTTTCCATACTACATCTTTCAACTTGGTCAATTGTAGAGTTTCATCTTCTATATTTGGCTCGCATTCAAACAGGAAATTTACTAACACTTGACCTTTCTTGGCAGTTTGAGGTTAGTATTCGATGTCAAATATAGCTGTTGCATTGTAATTTTCCTAACTTGTCCCATCATGTTCGGCTTATTGATGATGGATCGTAGTGGATAAGAAGTCATCACCGTGATCTTGTGACTTTCAAAATAATGTCGGAACTTCTCATTTGCATGGTGATGGACTCAAACCAATTTTTCTGCCGCCGTGTAACAGGTTTTGCATCAAGTAACGTTCAATTTGTAAATAAATACTTGTTTTTTATTTTCCTTCTTCATCTTTCAATAGTACAACACTTATAGAGTATTGGGATACTGCCAAATACAAAAATAGATCTTCATTTGCCCTGGTGCAGACAAAATAATGGGTTGCTTCAGATAAATATTTAGCAGTTTTAAGAGTTTACTCCTGACCCCATGATGTTTCATTTTCATATGGATTACTTTATAGAACTCCTGACATTTATCCGACATCATGAAAAAGAATCTGCTAAGGGATATAACCCTTCCAGTAAGAACCTGGGTATCTCTCTTTATCTTAGGGGTGGTGATTCTAGTAAGGCTTTGACTTGGGCTGGATTTACTTCGATCCATCTCGTCCTCACTCATGCCCCAAGAAATTCCCATATGAGACTCCAAAAAAACATTTGCAAAGAATGAGCCTTAGCTTGTGTTTATGAACCACTTCAAAGACCTTAGTCTGGTCTGCAATGCGAGCACGAGTCTACAGAGTCTTCATCATGGTGTATCGATGTAAGCTTCAACACTCTTTCCAATCAACTCTTGGAAAATGGTGTTGACTGTAGCACCCCAAAATTATTTTATACATATTTTAATTTAATAATTTTTGGTGTGTTGGGAATTTAGGACTAAATTGTTAGTTTACAAAAGTTTGGACTAAAATTGATCAATGAGAAAGTTGAGGGAGGCAAATGATAATTTCCATGTGAGTATATAAATTTTGCAACCACTTTTTCCATTTTCCAGTAACCTTTCGTGAGAAACAAAAGAGAGAGAGTGAGAGGAAAAAGAGAGAAAATAGAGAGATTTGACCCCGATCCGTCCAACCCGGAGCCGATCCCGACCGGGTCTTTTGGGAAAAACATAGATCTCGACGAGACGATCATTTTGACGGTGATTTAATATCGGGAAACTTCATATTTTCATAGAATTTTTGGTAAGGAACTTTTTATGATTTTTCTTGATTTTCCGTTGATTCGGAACTCCGAGTGACAAATCGTCAGCGACATTGGAACTGGGATGGGGAGACGAAGATTCGGCCAATAAAAAATTCGGATTCTGGCCAGTGTGTGGCACTCACGCGCGCCTTGCGTAATGGAGCGTGAGGCCGCGTAATGGCGCGTGAGGCCCACACGTGGCCTGGATGAGCGGCGCGTGACTCACACGCGCTGGACAATCAGTTCCCTCCGACTTCCCGAGTCTTCCTCCGTGCTTTCCCGCCCATTCCAAGTAGTAACGGACCTCTGAATCTTGATTTTCGTATAAATTATCATTATATTCGGTTTATGCATGTTATGTATTTCGGAACAAAATTTTCTTTAAAGTATGATTAATCCACTTGCTTGGACTAATTAAATGATTACCATGTGGTTTGAAGTGAATGACAAATTTAATCGGAGAATATGGTCGAGTAAGATTATATGCCGGAAGCCATTGTTACCCCGAGATTTAGGCTATTAATGTTGAGTTGAATTGTGGATGAGTATGTTGTGAATCGAATAAAGATGTAAGTTGATGATTATGAGTTGTATAATGGAAGTCTGTATTATAGACGAAACTTTTCCAAATTTCGTTAGGATTACGAGAGTGACTGAGTCACGTTTCTTGTATATTCTTTCATCTATTCTAGTTAGGATGATGTTCCTTATCGTAATTCTTTTTCTCTTTAGGTGCGTGGATAAGCTTGTAATATTGATGTTTTTTAAAGTATATAGTATTATGTTTTCTTCTTAAATGAATTTTCAAAGTAATGCATAAAATGATTTAGTTTTTAGAAAGTTATATTTTGTTATAAAAGTATGGATCAAATATTGATTATGTTGAAATCATGAGTTTGTGATATATGATAATTTTACATGATTTGAGATATATGAGCTTGTGTTTTAGAAATAATTTTTTATGTTAGGATGCACTCCATGTACTTATACATGCCGGATAATTTGCCGTGAGACGAGTTGTCATGTTGCCAGTTTTTCTCCAGATGCCAATTAGTGCCATGGGGATGCCTCATGTTGCCAGGTTTGCCGTATTGTCACGAGTGTGCATATAGATGAATGAACATATTTATTTTATAGAGTATTCTTGTGCAATGAGATTTATGATTTCATGTAAATATTTGATATATCAATTTACATCTTTATGTATGTATTTATATTATGAAAGACTTATTTGATCTGCCTTATTACTTGTTTATCCATGACACTAAGCTGTGATCTATTGCACTAAGCGTGAGCTTATCTTTTCCTTTAAATTTTACAGGTTAACATGATTAGTAGATCATTCATTTTTCATCTTTTGTTCCATCATCATTTCCTACCAGTAGAGAAAAGGTTGTGCCAACAGTAGAATGTCTTTTTGTTAAGTCTTAAATTATGGTTTAGATATGTCTTTCTTGAATGGATTATTATTTGGTTTTAGGCACTGACCGGCGTAAACACACACGTATAACGCAAGCGTACGTATCGTTCAAGCAGTATAAAAAGTATCGATCCCACGAGGACTTAATACATAATCTATTAATTTTATGAGATCAAATGATTATTAGTATCTAACAGGTTGTTTGATTGATTTGAAATGGTGATGATTCTAAATATAAAAACAAGTAAATAAAATTGCACGAAAATAGGTTTAAGAAAATTCAATATTATGAAACTATCTAGGGTTGTGAATCTTTCTGATATCTTTAAAAAGATGAAGTGGTTATTTCATGGTTGTGTAATAAATCGGTTTACTAACCTGGAACACTAAATTATGCAAAAGCCTCTATCGATGGTCAGAGGCAAATACCCAGTTTAACCCAATTTAACCATATGTCTATGTCAACCAAATTATCTGGATTCATTAAGTTTAAGTTCCAATTATGGCTACCCTGCCCGACATGTATATGTCTATCCTGTAAGGAAATCTATTAAAGGGTTATCTATCCTCAAGGAAGATCGTGAGCTATTAAGTCTACGGCTGAAACCTAAAATTCATTATCAAGTTTATTTTAGATTTACCACATCAATCTTATTGGTGATCAGACAACAAGAAGCACTAAGCTTAAGACTTAATAAGTAAACCTTTAAATTACCTAAACTATAAAATAACCCCTTATAAACCGGTGATATTAGAATTCATCACAACCCCAGATAACTAACTTAGTTACGACACATAACTAGGACTAGTAAAAACTTAAATAAAATAAAAGACATAAAGTAAAATGCTGAAAAGTAAATGACGGAAAGTAAATGCTGAAATTAAATACTGAAAATAAATGCTGAAAAGTAAATGCTGAAAGTAAATTACTGAAAAGTTAATGCTGAAAGTAAATTGCTGAAAAGTAAATGCAGAAAAGTAAATAAAGTAAAAGTACAATAAAAGAAATTGATGAGGTAAAATGATCCACTTTTATTACTTCTATTTTAGATATCTCCCTTAATATAATATATTAACTTTGCATGATAATCACCAACCAGCCATATAGACGGTATCCAGATTAAGTCAAATTAATAATTAATTACCAACCGACCAATCAGGCGGTATCCAGTTTAGTCAGGTTAAAACCAATTTAAATAATTACCAACCGACCTATATGGCGGTATCCTCGTTAAGTCAGGTTTTAACTAGTTTATATATTATAATTAAGGGAGATTAATCTAAATATTAGTAATAAAAGTTTTACCTTTTACCCCAGCAAATGGGAGTTACCTCCTCATTACTGAAAAGTAAAAAATTGAAAATTAAAGAAAGAAAAGTACTGTGCGTAAAAGTAAATTGCGGAAAGTAAAAATTGAAAAGTAAAGAAAAGAAAGTGCGAAAGCGGAAATTAATTACTGAAAGCTGTAAATAAACAAACAAGATACAATCTTCTTAGTATTCTTAAGGAATTCCTTAGAAGAAAATATGAATTTACAAATGAAATGGCTTGGTATTTATAGGCAAAATTTTGCCTCCATCAAATCATCTACTAAATCCATTATTATTTGCTCCACTAATTGCTCCACCAAATCCATTATTAATTGCTCCACTAATTGCTTATCATGTTTGGTGGTGATTTGATAATTTTTATTATTTATTTATTAATTTATTTTTTGCTTTGAAAATGATTGAAAATGACTTTAATAATTACACACAACACACTTCTGGATGGTTCATCAATTTCGGGCATGAAATCTTCAGAATTAGAAATTATTTTGTCTTTAACAGTTGTAGATCTTTGAGTCCTCTTTAATCTGGAACTTGAATCAGCTCAATCCGATATCGGAGTAAACAGTTATGCCTAAAATACAAAAGATGCGCAAAACTAGAATTTCCAAAACTGCACTTCATTAAAACGCCCTTTCAAGTTTCCAATCTCCAAAATTAATATGTCAAGTCCAATTTTTGCTCTTATTTGACCCACATTTCGTCCTAAATGATTTAATTGTGTCCCAATATTATTTTATCTGCAAAATAAACTAAAACACATCAAAACGTTCATCAAACCCGAGAAACTAAACAAAATATTAAGTAAAAGTGGCGGTAAATATTGATATATTTTCCGGTCATCACACCCACAAACCTAAAATTTTGCTATTCCTCGAGGAAAAAAACAAAATAAAATACAAGAAACAATTAAAATTAAATTAAGCCACTTTCGTAGGGATCACGGTTGCATTTAGCATATGCAACAAGCCTTTAAACCCTAGGTGTCCCTAGTGGACGAGTTATAGTCTCATGAGGGCTTACAGCAACGATACCCACAAACGTTTTACAAAAGTAAACAGATAATAAAACTAATGCACACAAAAGCAAAAAGACAAGAGAAAAGAGAATAAAGAAGTTAGTGACTAATCAGGTGAAATTTCTACTCCAAGTTACTAGTTATTTTATTTCTTTCTAAATTACTGAATAAGTAAATTCTCCAATTATATCTACCATTCTCCATATGCACAGCCGAAAAAATATTAATCAACTCATTTTTGCCCACAACAGTCACAAGTGCAGTTGATAAGAGAGTGATATTTTTGTCCTAAAGTTTTATCAGAATTCACACCTTTTTGCAGCAATGGAATAATTTTTCTGATTTTTCTGATTTTTGATTTTTTTTTAATTTATATACAATATCTTCCGTCTATGTAGCGAGCTTTGGGTCGGTCGCTCCCAAACCAGTTGACTTTAGGGCACTAGGTGTTAAGACACCCATACGAACTTAATTACTCAGACTTCAGATATATATATATTTTGCAGCATCTTTGATCCATGTAGCGAGCTTTGGGCCAGTGACTCCCAAACCAGTTGGCTTTAGGGCACTAGTTGTTAAAACACCCTTACAGACTTAATACCTCGAATCTAAGACGTTTTTTTTTTTTTTACTCCATTGCTTTTTGAGATGTTTCCTCCAATTAGATTAGAGCACTGAATATTACAAACTTTTCAATTTTAGCTCATGTCCGTATGTTACAATTATTGTTGATAATATCTGCTAACTGAGCATATGAAGATCCATTTTAGTCAGTATTATGGAGAATTCATAAATTAAATAATTTAAAATGAAATAAACAAAAATTAACTTGTTTCAAAAATGGTTTGAGATACGTCTCAGGAGTGGAAATTCCTTACACAGCTATCTCTTACCAATTTCACCTTTTTAGTCAAAATAAAAACACAAAAACTCAAAATATTTTTGTAATTTTTGAAAAAATTTCAATTTTTTTTTGTATTTTTCGAAAAATTTTGGACTAAAAATAAAAACAACACACAAACTAAAAAAAAGGTACTGATCAACTAATTCCCTCCCCCAAACCTAAATGAGACATTGTCCCCAATGTCTTAAACAGTAGAAGAAGAGTTTAGAAGATAATACCTGGTTAACTGAAATTCTAGGAAATTTAAGGTTAAGATCCGATAAATCGGACGCCTCTTACCACGATCATCCTCGGACCAATTTATCTTTGAAAGGATAGGGTCAATTTGTGGTTCATAGGCTAAGAGTTGGTCTATTAGATCCGGAGCAGTTCTAGCAGTGAAGATGAGTTCTTTTAAAGGTTTTGACACGAACTCATTTCTCCGGGCATCATCAAGAAACACACAAAGAAAATCATAAAATCCATCAACGTTAAACACCCCAATTGGTTTCTGGTGTATGTTCAGGTTCGCCCAAGATAACACTATAAAAATTTCCTCTAATGTGCCTAAGCCACCTGGCAAAGCAATAAAAGCATCAGCACGGTTAATCATTTCTACCAATCGTTCAGACATACCTGGCACGATCAGTTCCTCTCCGTTTGATGGTCCAATAAGATTTGTCTCCGCCAAGGGTTTTGGGATGATTCCCAAAACGTGACTGCCTCCTTCCTGTATAGCCTTTGAAACGATCCCCATAAGTCCAAGATTGCCTCCGCCATATACTAAGTGCATATTCCTTGCATCTAAGACTCGACCCAATTCATGTACTGCTTCTACGTATTGTGGCTTAGTACCAACACTAGTACCGCAAAACACACAGATGTTTTCAACTCGTCTTCTTGAAGTGGCTTCCATGTTTTACTCTGGATGTCTTCAAAAGTGCAATTATGAGTTGAATTTATAACACCTGAAAAGGGTGAGTAATAATAGCACTAGTATCTTCCATATGATGTTTGTTAGCTAAACAACAAAAGAAATCGTGAAAAGTCAAAAAAGTCTGGATCCTGTCTATTAAAATAAAGAAAACAACAAAACAAATCACAATTATCAGGAAAAGACAAAGAGATATAATATGTACAAGAAACGTAGCGGCTTGATTGACGTCTATGCGTCAGAGACAAGCTTCCCATCCAATTTTCTTATAAATTGGCAAACATGGTCTTTTTGAGTCAGATTCCCAAGACTTAACTGTTGTCTTTCTTTTTGAAATTGTGTATGTAATTTGCGAATGGCTATATGAACATATCCACTGGGATGCGTCTCAAGAGTCGAAGATATATTATCTACAGACTCCTTACTCAAGCCATCCCTAATGAATTTAATTTTATCTTCGCGATTATCAGACACCATTCCTAAAGAATGACAACGAGTATTGCAATTCCAGCATGCACATTTGTAATAAACACCCATTTGCTTAGCTCTACGTTTCTTTGCATAGGTGCTTCTTCCAAAACCAGGAAGAAGTGAAATAAAAGATTCAGAAGACTCACCTACCAATCGGACCTTTGCTTCAATTACCCAACGAATATCATTAGGAATACCTTTGATCATCAGTAGTCTCATCCGTTCCAAACGAGCTTTGTAGACTTTCATCATAGATTTTTGAGGGAGAGAAGGAAAATGCTTGTGAAGTTTTGCGAGAGCTTCTTCCATCGTGAAATGACTTTACCTGCAAAAATTAAACACACAAAAATAAAACACACCAAATCACAATATATACACAAATTGCATGGGTTGCCTCCCTGCGAGCGCTAAGTTAACGTCGACAGCTAGACGTGACTTCTCGAACGTTAGGCTAGATCTGAAAGTGTGACACTTTGTTTTTGTCGCTCAAATGATTCTCCCCAGTAGTGCTTAACACGCTTGTTTTTAACCTTGAAAGTTTTGTTGGAGTCAGGATCATGTATCTTAATGGCTCTATCTGGTAAAACTTTGGTGATCACAAATGGACCTGACCACCGTGATTTTGGCTTCCATGGGAAGAATTTCACCTTTGATTTGTTTAACAGTACCTTCTGCTCTGGTTTCAGTTGTATGCGCACTAACTTCTCATCATGTCTCTTCTTGCACTTTTCTTTGTACAATTTGGCATCCTCAAAAGGCTGATTGTGAAATTCCTCCAATTCGTTGAGCTGGTGGAACTTTTTCTCTTCTGTTGCTTGTAGTGCAAGAATTGGCTTTTTTAGTGCAAAAGACGCTTTATCTTCAGGCTCCACAGGCAATTGACATGTTTTAAGTTTGTCAGTAGAACTTTGCATTGCATTGGAGTTCTGAATGGTACTGTGTATCACATAAAATCTGAAACATTTCTCCTTCTTTTCATCATCTGGGAAATTCATGGCCTTGAAAACATTGAATGTTACATCTTGGTCCTATACCCTCATGGTTAATTCTCATTTTTGTACATCAATAATGGTTCGACCTGTAGCCAAGAATGGTCTCCCGAGGATGATTGGCACGTCTGCGTCTTCCTCCATATCAAGGACAATAAAATCTGCTGGGAAAATGAATTTGTCAACCTTGGCTAGCACATCCTCAACTAAGCCTCTTGGAAATACGAGCGTTCTATCAGCAAGTTGTAGAGAGACTGAAGTTGGCATTGTTTCTCCAATCTGCAATTTCCTGAAAATAGAAAGAGGCATCAAGTTAACACTTGCACCTAAATCACATAAAGCCTTACCAAAGTTATGTTCTCATATGATGCAAGGAATGGTGAAACTGCCAGGATCTTTCAACTTTAAGGAAGCTTCCTCTGAATGATGGCGCTGCATTCTTCTGTCAATGCTACTGTCTCATAATCTCCCAATCTCCGTTTTCGTGAAAGAATGTCTTTCATGAATTTTACATAGCTGGGCATTTGTTCCAAGGCTTCTGCAAATGGAATATTGATGTACAGCCTTTTGAACACCTCCAGGAAACAAGCAAACTGCTTGTCCAGTTTGTTTTTCTGAAGACGCTGAGGAAAAGGTGGAGGTGGAGTGATATGTTCTTTTTCCTTTGCTTCTTTTTCCTCCATCTATTGTTTTGTTTCTTTTAGAACTTCCTCAGCAGTTGTTTTGGCTCCAACATCTTTGTTGATTTCAGTACCGCTTTTTAACATGATGGCATGACACTGCTCCTTCCCTATATTCCTTGGATTTGGTTCTGTGTTGCTGGGAAGATTACCTAGCGGTCTGTAACTCTGAGCATTGGTCAGTTGTCCGATTTGATTCTCCAGTGCTTTGATGGAAGAAAATTGGCTCTGAAAGATAGCATCATATGCTGCTTGTTGCTTTTTGAACATCTCTGCAATCCATTCTTTCATTTCTGGTTCTTTTTCATATTCCTGGCCTTTGTTCTGTTGTTGAAATCCTGGTGGTGGATAGTTCTGCTGTTGGAATCCAGATGGTGGATTGTTCTTTTGTCCTGAATTATTGCTCCATGAAAAATTAGGATGATTCCTCCACCCTGGGTTGTAGTTGTTGGAATATGGATTGTTCCCCTGTCTGTTGAAATTGTTGACATAATTCACTGTCTCTTCAAGTTGGTTTGGTTCTGGTGCTCCTCCATATGGTGAACTTGTGGATCCAATGCTGAGAGTCTCCATGAATTTGCATATCTGATCCAGCTTGGCGTTGACTGCTATATTGGCTCCACTTTCATAAATTCCTGCAATTCTTTGGATCATGCTCCTTTCTGTTGGCCACAAGGAATTATTGTTGGCCATTTCTTCGATTAGGTCACAGGCTTGATCTTCTTCTTTTGCCATTAAAGCTCCTCCAGCAGCAGCATCGATTGTGGTTCTCATCAGTCCAAAAAGTCCATTATAGAAGGTTTGGACTTCAAGCCATTTTGGAATCTCATGGTGAGGACATTTCCGTAGCAAATCTTTGTACCTTTCCCAAGCTTCGTAGAGAGTTTCTGAGTCTTGTTGCACAAAGGATGTGATGTCATTCCTCAGCTTTCCAGTTCTGGCTGGTGGAAAGTACTTTGTATGAAATTTGGTGGCTAAAGTGTTCCAAGTTGTGATGGAACCTGCTGGTAGTGAATGTAGCCAAGCTTTAACTCTGTCTTTCAAGGAGTATGGGAAAATACGCAGTCTCATTGCTTCTTCAGCTTCTCAGTTGTAATTGAAAGTGTCGCAAACTTCCAGGAAGTTGCTGATGTGGGCATTAGGATCTTCAGTTGCATTCCCCCCAAACTGAACTGACTGCTGGATCATCTGAATGCATGTTTTGATGTCACCCGCATTTGCTGGTAAGGGAGAAAGTACAATACAAAAAATGAGTCTGTCAACCACCGGAATGGTTCTGTCTCGAATGGGAATTGGTGGTGCAACCTCCAAAGGTTCAGGTCCTATGTTGACTAAAGCTTCTTAGCCTTCTCGCATTTCCCTTCTCAACTGTCTGATGGTTCTTTCAATTTCTAGGTCAAGCGGTCGGAGTTCAAAGCTTCTGGTTCGTCTCATGTAGTTTCTAAGAACCTGAAACACAAGAAAACAAAAACAATAAGTGAATAGAAATTAGATACAAGTAACGTTCTAACCCTAAAACTAATAGTGAAAGATAAATAAGTCCCCGGCAACGGCGCCAAAAACTTGACTGGCGTAAACACACACGTATAACGCAAGCGTACGTATCGTTCAAGTAGTATAAAAAGTATCGATCCCACGAGGACTTAATACCTAATCTATTAATTTTACGAGGTCAAATGATTACTAGTATCTAACAGGTTGTTTGATTGATTTGAAATGGTGATGATTCTAAATATAAAAACAAGTAAATAAAATTGCACGAAAGTAGGTTTAAGAAAATTCAATATTAGGAAACTATCTAGGGTTGTGAATCTTTCTAATATCTTTAAAAAGATGAAGTGGTTATTTCATGGTTATTGCAAAAGCCTCTGTCGATGGTCAGACGCAAATACCCAGTTTAACCCAATTGAACCATATGTCTATGTCAACCAAATTATCTGGATACATTAAGTTTAAGTTCCAATTATGGCTACCCCCGCCCGACAGGTATATGTCTATCCTGTAAGGAAATCTATTAAAGGGTTATCTATCCTCAAGGAAGATCGTGGGCTATTAAGTCTAAGGCAGAAACCTAAAATTTCTTTGTCAAGTTTATTTTAGATTTACCACATCAATCTTATTGGTGATCAGACAACAAGAAGCACTAAGCTTAAGACTTAATAAGTAAACCTTTAAATTACCCAAACTATAAAATAACTGTTGAGTTTCAATCAAGTCCCAAGGATCACAAACATGCATAAAAACGAGTTGAATACACAAAGGAGTAAGGCGGAATTCATACTCACATTGATGGGTTTTGATGAAATGAAGAACAAGTTGCGTTTTTGATGCACATCAAGCTCGGCAGTAGCTTCCTCATGCAGTGGACTGCTCGGTTGGGGACTGGTTTGCCTCCTCCATGTTCGGCCATTGATGAACACCATGGAAGCTTCAAGCTTCAAGCTTTCCAAGCTCACAAATTCGTTTCCCTATCACCATAATATAACCCATGTGTGTGCTAGCACTACTCATCTTCAATTTTCTTCTCAAAATTTCGGTCTAACCAAAAGATTTAGAGAAGAAAATCGGCTTGAAGCCGTGAATGAGAGGAAGATGAAAAGAGAGGGAAAAGGATAAGACCGTTAGTGGTGAGTGAGAGAGAGAAAATGATTTTTGGTTTATATATTTATTTTATTTTCCAAAAAAAAAAAATATATAAATCATTTTTCATATATATCAAAAGTTAAAAAGCAAAAGTCTATTAATGTTTTTCATCATTTCTACTTTTTACTTTAAGTCACATCACATCACTTTAATAAAGTGACATGTTGTCAAGTCACATCACTCAAAGTGACAATTGATTTGACGCATGATGTGACTAACGATTTGACGCTTGATGTGACTTGCGTGCCGCGCTCGAATTCGAAATGCGAATGCGCTCGCAATCACTCTCGGGCTCGGGTTCGCTAATTCCAAATTAACGAATTTTCCGTCACGTCGTAATTAAATGATTACGCCTAACGAAATCACTATTCACGTCGCTAACGAATTAATTCTAAATTAATTCGTTCGCCCGAATTAAAATCTAATTTTAATTCCGCGTCAAAATCCAATTTCTTATAATATATCGAATATATTATTTTATCGATTAATTCCAAATTAATCGTTCTCTCTCTTTAATTAATATTTTATCCCAGATAAAATATCTCCGCAATTAATCCCAGATTAATTCTCTCTCTCTTCTAATTAATCCCAGATTAATTAAAGTGCGAGTTATACATCATCGGTGAATCTTCAGGAAGCGACCCATGAGATCTCCGGATATGTTGGCAGTAAATACGGTCGTCGGATTATCCGAACACGTAAGTACCTCGTACTACGTTTATACCGATTTACAAGACAAGGTTGGCTTCTAGCAAAGCGCCATGCCTACCCAATTCTCCAGAAATATTCTTACAGGAATATATAGATCTGTATCAAGCGTAGTATACCGTAGTATTGTGTATATCGGCCCAGTATCAGATAGTCACGTGCTAGGGCTGGGGCTGGATAAGTGTCTGCCCCGTCCGAAGCACATGTCGGATGTCTGGTAACTAGTCTTTATAATCGGATATGCATGACCTAGTCATAATATCCCGATGGTTGCGCAACACTCAAGAGCACTAGTACCGTATCCTGCGTGACATCATCTCCAATATGACTGGAGTGATACTTCCGTCTTGACATCACACCCAATACACTACGACTCTCTGATAAACCCAGAAGTGGTGTACGCAGAACCGGTTAAAGCCTTGTACCACCAAGACCAAAGTCTACCGATTATCGCAAGTATTAGCGATGCAAGTCTCAGGTTAAGACTATACACACCTACCTTGATTTCGGCCTCCCATAGACACATAGTCATAATACCAATGGGATTCCGAGGGGTCTATCCAGAGCGAAGCTGTTTCCCGTACCATCGGTGAAACACGACCTCCTATCGCACTTGCATAAGTATCCAATACTTATATATATGAGAACTATGCCGTTGTACCCTCACAACGCACACAAGTGCAATACTAGCCTATTCCGCATTATCGATGTCCTGTCTCGATAATACTCCGGCTAGGGATATTTAATGATTAATCCTTCGGGGACTGATACTGTCTCATATCATTCTCAGTCCAGGAACTAATCATATGGACCTCTCTTCATTTATACATCTATGGTGATCTAATCACAAATGATGAGAGTGCAATTTCCTTGTCACATAGTTAATTTGTACAACAACACTGTGATCTGTACAAATAGTGACGCTATGGGTCATATTATCCAACAATCTCCCACTTGGCACATAGCCAGTCACTCGAGTGTCTAACACTCGAACTATGTACGGTTCGCTCAAATTGCTGAGGAAAGGTTTTCGTCAGCGGATTTGCTTAATTATCGTCTGACGCGATTTACACGATCATCACATCGCCACGATGTATGATCCGAACGAATCAGATGAATATAGAAGTATATATCTGGATCGTCGATGAGACCATTGATTCTTTAGCCTGTGCTGACACCTAGCTCAGTCGCTAACAGAACTAAATCTAATCTAATTAGATTTATTATCGATCCAAATGGCTTCTATTGCTGCCTCAGCTGCAGCAATAATCCGCATTTGTTGTTAATTCAGCAACAGTTATCTTGCTCGGAATATTTCCAGCTTATTGTCCCGTTATTCAAACTTTATAGTACCGCAGTATTTACCGGTTTGGAAACTTGCAGCAGTGATCCCAGTCACTTCAAGTTCTCCATCTCCATAGTTTAAGTCAACATCTTTAGTTCTCTCAGATACTAACAGATGTTCATAATCTTCAATCCAGTGACTATCACTTGGATTGACCCGATTGTGACTCCATATGCTCAAAGCGTATGAGACACCAATACAAGTACATTTTAAATGTAAAATTTCCAGAGAGTGTTAACAACTCCAAATCTATCCCAATAGATCTTTATTCTTTGAATAAAGGTTGTTACTCCCCAGAATTCTACGGAGAATTTCTATTGAAAGCCAAGCTTTCATCAATTGCTGTATGGGAATTTCACTGTCAGTGCGCTCTCCCACTAACCTCCTTATATACACAAGAATTATTTCGTTTTGAGTCAAATCATAAACCATTATGATTATTTCAAAACGACAGTTCCAAGAACCTTATGCTTGCATTAATCCAAACATAGATCGAATAAACCGCAAACCTCGTTTGTTGGTTATACAAAATCGTCAGAATGTTATAAACATTCTCCAAAAGGTTTCCTTTTCAGGAAAGCGATTTTGATCTATAACTGACACATTTCATAAATGAAATACGCAGTTATCAACAAGCATCTTCAAAATGGATTTAACATGGCAACAGGTAAAAGGTTGAACCGTTATTAACACAATGTTGATAACGATACCTTTCCGTGAAAAGCCCAGCTTTGTACGTTGGTATGTTGCCTTCCATGTATGTCTTCCTTGAAGACGTTTAATGTACCAATAGGCGCAATGCCTTGTGGTACAACAACTAGTATCTAAAATAGTTGTTATACATGGAATCCATTTCGGATTCATGGCACTTTGCCATAATAGGGAGTCGATACCTTGTATCACTTCCTCAAAACGTAGTCGGTTGGTATACCTTCATAAGATTGACATCTTTATGAGGTTAGATCAGAAACCCATACCCTAGGTTGTTTTCTGACTCTATCCGATCTACGAGTGTCTTGTGTATTTGAAGATTAATGGTATAGATTCATCATAGATAACTATTTGTGTTCCATTAAGGACTTCGTGCCTTGAACAGTATTACTCCGATTTTCATCGAGTATCACTATCCTCCCACTACCACTGCATATCGGTATTCCTCCCAGGAAAAACTGCATGGTGAGCAACAATCACATTGTTCTCATGTGAGATTTACAAGTACTATACTTAAGGTTTCCCTTAGGATAACCTATATAGGCACTGTTCCAATTTGGGTCCTTAGTTTGGTATCATCCAAACGTTATGCCTGGCATACCCAAATTATCAGGAATAAGAAACCTCGTTTCTTCCCTGTTCATATCCTATATGACATCTGTCAAACAGATTTATATGGAACCTTATTCTAAATAAGTTTTGCACTGATAATACATATCCTTTAGAAGGAAATAGTAGCTCAGAGCGACTCGTGATTAGCCTTATCATGTCTAACATGATTCGGTTAATCCGTTCGGACACACCGTCACTTTGACGTGTTCCGGGAGGAGTCCTCATTTGAAAGAATACTATACTCTTTCAAGTACATATGAAACTTACTGCTTAAGTATTTTCCAATACGGTCTTACCGTGGCGGCATAATACTATAGCCGATCTGTTTGTCTATTTCGTGTCGAAACTCTAAAAGTTTCCGATTTGTGTTCTTCAAAAGAAACACATAACCATAACGTGATGCCACATCCGTTTTAGGGTCACGAAATATTCATGTTCACATCTAGCCTAGCTAGATATGGGCCCACTTACTTCACCATGAATAGGGCTAACAGATCGGTGGCCCTTTTACTATTACCAAGTAAATAGTATTTTAGGTACTTTACCTAATAAACTAGATTCGCAGACCTTATTTGAATAGTCAAATCAGTCCTAGTACCCACTCTTCAAAAGTGTGGATATACGAGTCTCGTTAAATTGTGTCCTAGACAACAATGCCACAAATAAGTCTCTATTGATCAAATCAATTTGAGCTATTTATTTGTCATTTTATATGTTTGAGATTTTAATTATATTCAAAATATAAATTCTGTTATTCACATCTAATGTATTTATCTCAGTATCATCTTTAATAATAAAACACTTAGTGTTCTATAATATAAAGGTTTTATCCGCAACGGATTAAACACTGATATAGAGATAATGTCTCTAGTCAAACTAGTTACATTATAACAGTTCCTAATTTAAGTATATACCCAAAGGGTAGTTCCTAAACTTAGGTATCTACGGTCGAAACAGCGACTTTCGTCCCGTTTCCGATTCGCAGAGCAATCTCAGCTTGAAGTCAGTATCCTGCTCAAAGCAGATTCTGAACATCAATACATATATTTTATGTACCACACTAAGTATTTAAAATCTAATTTCAATACTAGCTGTGAATATAACTAAGACAAATATTTTTAAAGTTAGAGCCTCGCCCTTTCTTTAATTCCTTCGTGTCTGCCATATCCAAATGGTAGTCACTTTGGGATATGTCAATTATCCTTTCAATATTTCAGAAACCTTAGGCCAAGCCTGGGTTCTTAGAATATCGAAACAATGTGCACCTCGTGCTACATGCCCAATTGCAAACTTTGACTTTATCTCCTCTAGAATAGTCAATTAATTCTCCAAGAATTATAAATTGCAATTTTAATACTTCTTAAATCTAAAATTAGATTTAGACAAGTATATTAAATTAAGCATTAAAGTCATCATCACATAAATCTTCCAAAGATTTTATGCTCTACTTATTTTGCTTAATTTTGGGCGTAAGGTATAATAAGTTATTTTATCAAATAAAGTAACCTATTATTTATTCCCAATTTGAAAATTAAATCATTTAAAATATTTTAATCCCAGATTATATTTTAAATATCCAACTTTTCAATTTTATCTTGATTACAATAGTCCAACTATTTAATCAACGATTAGTGGTACTATATATATTATAATGATTATAATAGTCCAACTATATAATCAAATATAATCCAAATTAATTAACCTCAATTACATTGATTACTATAAGCAATTATAAAATCAACTGTAAACTGAAATTAATTAATTCAAATATATTGATTAATATAATCCAATTATATATAATCAAGTATAATACAGTCCAACTGTTATTAAAACAACAATTTAAATATTAGTCCAACTAACATTTAATATAACGACGAAATAATTTAAATGAGCGCGTATGGCGAGTAATTGAACGAGTATTGCAAATTCAATTCTTGCCTCCCACTATTTTTCGTCGAGCCTCTACCCTCTGTCGAGTACTCGGGAAACCGTGTTTCCTAGTGGGCTAGGATCCCGTTAAATATCACACAATCTTGACTTTGGCCAACAAATTGTATGATAATTAACTAGGTAGATCTCTAAGATCAATTGGATCTCATCCAACTCCTAGATCCAGTAGGTGGACATCCAAGTCCCAAACATATATCTTATATATGCCTATACATCGAATGTATACCCTAACCTTTTTCCTCTGAATCAACTAGGCCTTGGCTTTGGCACAACAAACCTAGTGATCCCAGTCAAGCGCGGACCCATTGACATGGAAGCTTCGTAATCAATGTCAATGGACAAGAAGTGGTCTTGACTTTGGCCAACAAACCACAACTTGGACACGACACCGATATGGAACAAAGCCTCGTGATTAAAGCACATCTTCGACGGACAAGGGCTTGACTTTGGCCAACAACCCCTGCCAATCTCGGATCTTGAGTAAGAATCACTCAATGGAAGGAAAATAAACGCTTGATATTTAACGAGAGTTTTTCGCGTGCAAATTGGCTACCAATTTTATTATCTTTGTTAAGGTCTCATCATCATACACCCTTAAACATGCATTCTAAACACATAATAAAGCGCATATGAAAATAATAATGATATGCGGATGGATATTTTACACATTGATCCTAGATCAAATCTCTCACTTTCTCTCTCCCGCTAGCACATATATTTACTTCTACCCGTTACACTACACTTCTAAAGAAACCTCATTACATGGAGGGGAATAGGTGAGAAGAGAATACAAGGAAATAGGAGATAAGGCTGGACACGCAGGTCCAATTAATAAATCAAATTTATTACAATTTCCAAAATCGCCCCACCCAGCTAATATCCATCCGATATACATTATTCAAACATCACAACCATGTATTCATACAAGCATGTTATCAATCAATCTAATCCAATTAATTAATCTTGATAATTAGTGATCATCCAATGTTCAAACAAAGATTTGATTTTGTTCGAGTCAAACTCGTATTGCGAACACGTACTCAAAGTACGATTTCTACGAATTAAATTAAATTACATGATTAAATCCAATTTAATACGTATTTAATTCTAATTCATTATTTAATTCCAAATTAAATATTACACTTTATAAAATAAACCTTTACGACTTAAATTCCAAATTAATCGTTACGGGTCTCAAAGCCCGATTAATATCCAATATTAATTTAATTAAGTCCAATGGGCTTTTAATTAATTTCTTGAGGCATGGACTTTTGGTCAACTCGGGTCAAACCCGCAACCAAAGTCCAATCCGGGAGTTACCCCAAAAGCCCATAAATTAATTTAGGCCCATTAGGCCCAATTAAACGTTAAAGGTTCATTAGTCGCATTTGGGCCTTTTGGAAGCGGTTTTGGGCCTAATTGGATCCAACCAATTTTGGCCTAAACCAACTTTGTACAACAAAGTCCAATAAACCCAATAACAACTTTGAAAGCCCAAATCCAATTTTAAGCCCAATAATTTAATTCCAAAAATTCCAAATTTTCCAATTAAATTACCTAAAGTGTATAGCATTATTAATTGCCCAAATCAAAGTTTCCAAAACATCAAATTTGTCCAATTAATCATGCTTAACATCAATTAATCATGTCCAACATAATTAAATCAAAATCAAACCCAATTTCATGCTTCAAGTGTCTCGGCCAAAGAGGGAAATTATGCCCAAATCAAATTCAATCCAATTGAACCAAATTAAACATAAATTCAACATCCCCAAATGATTTGCAAGTCATCCAATGAACAAAAAATCAAAATCCAAGACAATAGGGCACTTGCCAAATTCGGCCATCACAAGCAAATTGGGGAAAATTGTTCCAAACACTTTTTCATCAAATTGATCTAATCAATCATCAATTAAACAACATTCAAGCATTCTAAATCATCCAATTTCATTAAACATGCTCAAAATCAAGTTTACCCAAATTTGTCATGCCCAAAATTTAGGGAAAAATGATCCAACCAAATTTCATGAAATTGATTATGCACAACATCAATTCAACCTCATTCAAGCATACTATACTAAACAATTTAATCATTTGATGCTCAAATTGAGTTTACCAAAATTAAAGTTTTGGCCAACATTAAGCAAATTGGGGAAAATCAATCCAATTATTTTTCATCAAATTGATTACATATAACTCTAATTTATTCATATACAAGCATTCTTAAACAAACAATTTGTTAAAATCATGCTTAAATCAAAAAGCCCCAAATTTGCTCAAGAACCTTAAATTCGTTTTATGCAACCAATAGCTCAAGATACCATTGTTGAGTTTCAATCAAGTCCCAAGGATCACAAACATGCATAAAAACGAGTTGAATACACAATGGAGTAAGGCGGAATTCATACTCACATTGATGGGTTTTGATGAAATGAAGAACAAGTTGCGTTTTTGATGCACATCAAGCTCGGCAGTAGCTTCCTCATGCAGTGGACTGCTCGTTGGGGACTGGTTTGCCTCCTCCATGTTCGGCCATTGATGAACACCATGGAAGCTTCAAGCTTCAAGCTTTCCAAGCTCACAAATTCGTTTCCCTATCACCATAATATAACCCATGTGTGTGCTAGCACTACTCATCTTCAATTTCTTCTCAAAATTTCGGTCTAACCAAAAGATTTAGAGAAGAAAATCGGCTTGAAGCCGTGAATGAGAGGAAGATGAAAAGAGAGGGAAAAGGATAAGACCGTTAGTGGTGAGTGAGAGAGAGAAAATGATTTTTGGTTATATATATTTATTTTATTTTCCAAAAAAAAAATATATAATCATTTTTCATATATATCAAAAGTTAAAAAGCAAAAGTCTATTAATGTTTTTCATCATTTCTACTTTTTACTTTAAGTCACATCACATCACTTTAATAAAGTGACATGTTGTCAAGTCACATCACTCAAAGTGACAATTGATTTGACGCATGATGTGACTAACGATTTGACGCTTGATGTGACTTGCGTGCCGCGCTCGAATTCGAAATGCGAATGCGCTCGCAATCACTCTCGGGCTCGGGTTCGCTAATTCCAAATTAACGAATTTTCCGTCGCGTCGTAATTAAATGATTACGCCTAACGAAATCACTATTCACGTCGCTAACGAATTAATTCTAAATTAATTCGTTCGCCCGAATTAAAATCTAATTTTAATTCCGCGTCAAAATCCAATTTCTTATAATATATCGAATATATTATTTTATCGATTAATTCCAAATTAATCGTTCTCTCTCTTTAATTAATATTTTATCCCAGATAAAATATCTCCGCAATTAATCCCAGATTAATTTTCTCTCTCTCTAATTAATCCCAGATTAATTAAAGTGCGAGTTATACATCATCGGTGAATCTTCAGGAAGCGACCCATGAGATCTCCGGATATGTTGGCAGTAAATACGGTCGTCGGATTATCCGAACACGTAAGTACCTCGTACAACGTTTATACCGATTACAAGACAAGGTTGGCTTCTAGCAAAGCGCCATGCCTACCCAATTCTCCAGAAATATTCTTACAGGAATATATAGATCTGTATCAAGCGTAGTATACCGTAGTATTGTGTATATCGGCCCAGTATCAGATAGTCACGTGCTAGGGCTGGGGCTGGATAAGTGTCTGCCCCGTCCGAAGCACATGTCGGATGTCTGGTAACTAGTCTTTATAATCGGATATGCATGACCTAGTCATAATATCCCGATGGTTGCGCAACACTCAAGAGCACTAGTACCGTATCCTGCGTGACATCATCTCCAATATGACTGGAGTGATACTTCCGTCTTGACATCACACCCAATACACTACGACTCTCTGATAAACCCAGAAGTGGTGTACGCAGAACCGGTTAAAGCCTTGTACCACCAAGACCAAAGTCTACCGATTATCGCAAGTATTAGCGATGCAAGTCTCAGGTTAAGACTATACACACCTACCTTGATTTCGGCCTCCCATAGACACATAGTCATAATACCAATGGGATTCCGAGGGGTCTATCCAGAGCGAAGCTGTTTCCCGTACCATCGGTGAAACACGACCTCCTATCGCACTTGCATAAGTATCCAATACTTATATATATGAGAACTATGCTGTTGTGCCCTCACAACGCACACAAGTGCAATACTAGCCTATTCCGCATTATCGATGTCCTGTCTCGATAATACTCCGGCTAGGGATATTTAATGATTAATCCTTCGGGGACTGATACTGTCTCATATCTTCTCAGTCCAGGAACTAATCATATGGACCTCTCTTCATTTATACATCTATGGTGATCTAATCACAAATGATGAGAGTGCAATTTCCTTATCACATAGTTAATTTGTACAACAACAACCGTGATCTGTACAAATAGTGACGCTATGGGTCATATTATCCAACAATAACCCCTTATAACCGTGATATTAGAATTCATCAGCACCCCAGATAACTAACTTAGTTACGACACATAACTAGGGCTAGTAAAAACTTAAATAAAATAAAAGACATAAAGTAAAATGCTAAAAAGTAAATTGCTGAAAAGTAAATGACGGAAAGTAAATGATGAAATTAAATACTGAAAATTAAATGTTGAAAAGTAAATACTGAAAGTAAATTACTGAAAAGTAAATGCTGAAAGTAAATTGCTGAAAAGTAAATGCTGAAAGTAAATTTCTGAAAAGTAAATAAAGTAAAAGTACAATAAAAGAAAATGCTGAGGTAAAAGGATCCACTTTTATTACTTCTATTTTAGATATCTCACTTAATATAATATATTAACTTTGCATGATAATTACCAACCATCCATATAGGCGGTATCTAGATTAAGTCAAATTAATAATTAATTACCAACTGACCAATCAGGCGGTATCCAGTTTAGTCAGGTTAAAACCAATTTAAATAATTACCAACCGACCACTATGGCGGTATCCTCGTTAAGTCAGGTTTTAACTAGTTTATATATTATAATTAAGGGAGATTAATCTAAATATTAGTAATAAAAGTTTTACCTTTTACCCAAATAAAGAGGAGTTACCTCCTCATTACTGAAAAGTAAAATATTGAAAATTAAAGAAAGAAAAGTATTGTGTGTAAAAGTAAATTGCGGAAGTAAAGAAAAGAAAGTGTGAAAGCGGAAATTAATTACTGAAAACTGTAAATAAACAAACAAGATACAATCTTCTTAGAATTCTTAAGGAATTCCTTAGAAGAAAATATGAATTTACAAATGAAATGGCTTGGTATTTATAGACAAAATTTTATCTCCATCAAATCATCCACCAAATCCATTATTAATTGCTCCACTAATTGCTCCACCAAATCCATTATTAATTACTCCACTAATTGCTTATCATGTTTGGTGGTGATTTGATAATTTTTATTATTTATTTATTAATTTATTTTTTACTTTGAAAATGACTTTAATAATTACACACAACACACTTCTGGATGGTTCATCAATTTCGGGCATGAAATCTTCAGAATTAGAAATTATTTTGTCTTTCAAAGTTGTAGATATTTGAGTCTTCTTTAATCTGAAACTTGAATCAGCTCAATCCGATATTGGAGTAAACCGTTATGCCTAAAATACGATAGATGCACAAAACTAGAATTTCCAAAACTGTACTTCGTTAAAACGCCCTTACAAGTTTCCAATCTCCAAAATTAATATGTCAAGTCCAATTTTTGCTCTTATTTGACCCACATTTCGTCCTAAATGATTTCATTGTGTCCCAATATTATTTTATCTGCAAAATAAACTAAAACACATCAAAATGTTCATCAAACCCGAGAAACTAAACAAAATATTAAGTAAAAGGGGCGGTAAATATTGATATATTTTCCGCTCATCAGACACTGAGCCTACTTTTTATACATGAAGTATTTCATTTTATTATGGAGGATTATTTTGAGTTGGATCATGAAGATCCTATAAATATGAGGATATTATTTAGATTTGTTTTTATCTTTTGTTTTTGGAGTATTAGTCCGTTTTACAGGGGAAACACTCTCTGTTTCACGTCTCCGTCTCACCCTTACCCTACCTAAGGGGAATTGTATGACATTTATTGATATCAGAGCACTAGTTTCATAGATTATGTAGATATTTCTTTTACTTGATTAGTTATTCTATGTCCATTAGCAGTTGATATCTCCATGTGTTCCAGATGCCTCCGTGTTCTAGAGTTCGAGGTATAGGTCGAGTCTATTTGCGTAGGATAACAGATGTTGGCCGACCATCTAGGGAACCTCCTGTTGATAGGACGTTTAATTCTTATGTCAGGGAACCCTATTCCTGTTGAGGTAGGAGATTCGCTTACCTCAGTTCTCGGAGATAGATTATGTGTACCTGAATTTGAGAGCTCGAAGAGAGATAGATCAAGGAAGAAGCCCATTGTCCTGCTTATTCTATGCATCAAGGTAGTCCTAAGTGTATACAACTCTTAAAGAGAATTATTGGTGGAATGGCATGAAGAAAAAGATAGCATAATTTGTATCGAAGTGCTTAGTGTGTCAGCGGATAAAAGAAGAGACCAACATCCTGTGGGTATTTTGCAATCGATTCTTATTCCCGAGTAGAAGTGGGAACACATCACTATGGACTTCGTGTCAGGATTATATCGTACGAAGAAAAGACATGATTCAATATGGGTGATTGTTGACAGATTTACTAAATCAGCTCATTTTCTACCTGTCAGAGTAGACTATTCTCTTAACGAGTTAACAGAGCTCTATGTTGATGAGATAGAGAGACTTAATGGAGCTCCAGTTTCGATCGTATCAGACAGAGATCCGAGATTCACCTCCATATTCTGGCCAAGCCTACAAGAGGCTTTGGGCACTAAAGTAAAGTTCAGTACTTCTTTTCATCTTACCGGTGAAATCACACACGTTACGCAAGTGCATGTATCGCTAAAGTAGTATAAAAATATCGATCCCACGAGGGCTTAATTTCTACTGTTGTTATTAATTATTGATGTTAAATGTTTAAGGTATCTAATTGAGGTTGGAAGGGATTGTTCATTGGTTGAATGTGGATTAACTAAATAAATAAAAAAATAAAATACAAACAAAGGAAATAAATAATAAAGAAAATATCTAGGGTTGTGAATCTGCCCAATATTACTCTAATGATGAATTGATTCTCCCATACATGTGCAATAAATCAGTTGTTAACCTGGAACACGAAGATATGCAAAAAGCCTCTGTCGATGGTCAGATGCAAACATCCAAAGCAACCCAATTAACTATATGTCTATGTTAATTAAGAAACTCCGAATTCATTAAGATCAAGTTCCAATTGTGGCTACCCACACCCGACAGATATATGTCTATCCTGGAAGGAAATCTCTAAGATGAGATCGTGAGCTATTGAATCTAAGGCTGAAACCTAAAATCTCTTTGTCAAGTTCATTTTAAGATTACCACATCAATCTTATTGGTGATCAGGCAACAAAAAGCATTAAGGTTAAGATTCAATAAACAAGCTAAAGCATCACAGATTATATAAATAAAATCAATTATTAAACTCGTGAATATTGTGATTCATCACTTCCCTAGAATAAAAATAAAATGTTGGGGTTAGGGGATCCTCCTTTAATATTTAAAATGTAGAAATCACATTTTATTATAATATAGAAATTGTTTGTGTTAACCAATTAATTAAGTCAAACCAGCCATAAAGGCGGTGTTATTATTTGTCCATAAACTAGCCATATAGGCGCTAATCATCTGTCACCTAAAAACTGACCATATAGGCGGTGCCATATTATGTCAAATAAATAAAACCAGCCATATAGGCGATATCAATATTAATCCATATTATTAAATTACAATTTCCATATTATAAAATAAGTGAGATTAATCTACATTATCATATTAAAGGTTTCACCCTTCCCCGAGCGGAAATTAATTACTAAACATAAATGAAGTAAAAACACACAAACTATTATTACTAAAAATAAAAATACATAATTAAAATACAGAAAATAAACAAAAAAGATACAATCCTCAAGTTCCTTAAGAGAAACCTGAAGGAAAGTATGAAATTTACAAATGAAATCAAGCTCTATTTATAGGCAAAATTTTGCCTTCTCCATTCCTCCACCAAACATGCCACAGAACATGCCACCAAACATGGTACCAAACACTCCACCAAACATGCAAGCATGTTTGGTGGAAGTTTGACAATTGTAAATTATCATTTTCTAATTTTTTTTTTTGTTTTGATAATGACTTTAATAATTACACATAACACACTTTGACTTTTTCATCACTTTCGGTCTTGAAAACTTCAGAATTCGAAATTCTTATGAACATCACAGTTGTATATCATTGAGTCTTATTTCATCTGGAACATGAATCACCTCAATCCGATATTAGAGTAAAACGTTATAGCCAAAATACGAAAATTGTGTAAAGTTGAAATTTCCGAAATTGTACTTCGTTAGAACGCCATTTCAAGTTTCCAACCTCCAAAATCCAAATGTCAAGTCCAGTTTTTACCCTTAATTATTCCAAATTTTCTCCAGATTGATTCCATTGAGTCCCGATTTTATTTTATCTACAAAATAAATTAAAACACATCAAAACGTTCATAAAACTCGAGAAACTCACAAAATATTAAGTTAAAGGGTGATAAATATTGATATATTTTCCGCTCATCATCATCCTCAGACAGATGGGCAGTCAGAGAGAACCATTCAGACATTATAAGATATGTTGAGAGCTTGTGTTATGGAATTCAAAGGTAGTTGGGATCATCATCTATCATTGATGGAGTTTGCTTACAATAATATTTACCATGCTAGTTTGGGCATGGCACCTTATGAGGCATTATATGGGAGGAAATGTAAAAATCACGTATCTTGGGATGAAGCAGGTGAAATGAAACTCTTAGGTCCTGAGATTGTTCAGATTACTGTTGATAAGGTAGAAGGAATCAAATCAAAGTTGGAGACAGCTCAAGATAGACAAAAGAGCTACGCATATCAAAAAAGGAAGGACATCGAGTACCAGTGGGAGATAAGGTATTTTTAAAGGTTTCTCCTTGGAAGAGTGTCATGAGATTTGGCAAGAAAGGGAAGTTGAGTCCTCGGTTTATTGGGCCATATGAGATCATGGAGCGAATTGGACCAGTTGCTTATAGATTGGCATTACCACCAGAGTTGTCAAAGATTCATAATGTTTTCCACGTGTCCATATTGAGGAAGTACATATCAGATCCTTCTGACATTTTGCAGGAACAACCAGTTGAGTTGAGATAAGATTTGACGCATGCAGAAGAGCCAGTGGGAATTCTGGCTAGAGAGTTGAGACAACTGAGAAATAAGACGATTCTGTGTGGTGAAAGTCCTATAGGGAAAACACTCGAAAGTAGAAGCTACTTGGGAGCGTGAGGAGGACATGCGGAATAAATATCCTCACTTGTTTCTACCCTCAAATATGTGAATTTCGATGACAAATTTTCTTTTAAGGAATAGAGAGTTGAGACACCCGAAATTATTTTACCCATATTTTAATTTAATAATTTTTGGTGTGTTGGGAATTTAGGAATAAATTGTTAGTTTACAAAAGTTTGGATTAAAAGTGATCAAATGGCAAGTTGAGGGAGGCACATGATAATTACCATGTGAGTACAACCACTTTTTCCATTTTTCCAGCAACCTTTCGTGAGAAACAAAATAGAGAGAGAGAGAGAGGAAAAAGAGAGAAAAGAGAGAGATTTAGCCCCGATCCGTCCAATCCTGAGCCTATCCCGATCGAGTCTTTTGGAAAAAACATAGATCTCGACGAAACGATCATTTTGATGGTGATTTAATTTCGGGAAACTTCCTATTATCGTAGCTTTTTCGATAAGGAACTTTTTATGGTTTTTCTTGATTTCCCATTGATCCGGAACTCTGATAGACAAACTGTCAGTGGCATTGGAAACGGGAGGGGGAGACGAAGCTTCAACCTTCAGAAAATTCGGATTCCGGCCAGCACATGGCACTCACACGTGCCTTGCGCAGTGGCACGTGAGGTCCACGCGCGACCTGGATGAGCGGTGCGTGACTCACACGCGCCAGACAATAAGTTTCTTTCAACTTCCCAAGTCTTCCTCTGTGCTTTCTCGACCATTCTGAGTAGTAACGGACCTCCGAATCTTGATTTTCATATAAATTATCATTATATTCGATTTATGCATGTTATGTATTTTAGAATGAAATTTGCTTTAAAGTATGAATAATCCACTTGCTTGGACTAGTTAAATGATTACCTTGTGGTTGGAAGTGAATGACAAATTTAATCATAGAATATGGTCGAGTAAGATTGTGTGCGGGAAGTTATTGTTACCCCGAGATTTGGGCTATTAATGTTGAGTTGAATTTTGGATGAGTATGTTGTGAATCGAACATGGATGTAAGTTGATGATTATGGGTTGTATAATGGAAGTCCATATTATAGACGGAAATTATCCAAAATTTCGTTAGGATTATGAGAGCGACTGAGTCACATTTCTTGAATATTCTTTCATCTATTCTAGTTATGATTATGTTCCTTATCATAATTCTTTGTCTCTTTAGGTGATCGTGATATCGTTGGCAGGGACAGTTCTGCTGCATAGTTTCCTTTCTCTATAGTCAGCTCACCAGGTGCGTGGATAAGCTTGTAACATTGATGTTTTTCAAAGTATATAGTATGTATGTTTTCTTAAATGAATTTTCAAGGTAATGCATAAAATGATTTAGTTTTTATAAAGTTTATATTTTGTTATAAAAGAATGGATCGAATATTTATTATGTTGAAATCATGAGTTTATGATATATGAGAATTTTGCATGATTTGAGATAAATGAGCATGTGTTATAGAAATGATTTTTATGTTAGGATGCACTCCGTGTACTTGTACATGCCAGATAATTTACCTTGAGACGAGGTCTCATGTTGCCAATTTGCTCCAGATGCCAGTTATTATCGTGGGGATGCCCCATGTTGCCAGATTTGCCGTATTGTCACGAGTGTGTATATAATAAATGGACATATTTATTTTATAGAGTATTTTTTTGCAGAATGAGATTTATGAGAAATGATATTTATGATTTCAAGTAAATGTTTGATATATCGATTTACAGCTTTATGTATTTATTTATATTATGAAAGACTTATTCAATCTGCCTTGTTACTTGTTTATCCACGGTACTAAGCTGTGATCCATTGCACTAAGCTGTGATCCACGGCACTAAGCTGTGATCCATTGCACTAGTAGATCATTCATTTTCATCTGATGTTCCATCATCATTTCCTGCCAGTAGGGAAAGGTTGTGCCAACAATAGAGTGTATTTGTTAAGTCTTGGGATTGTGGTTTAGATATGTCTTTCTTGAATGAATTGTTATTTGGTTATAGACACTGGGCCTACTTTTTATACATGAAGTATTTTTCATTTTATTGTGGAGGATTATTTTGAGTTGAATCATGGAGATTCTATAAATATGAGGATATTATTCAGATTTGATTTTATCTTTTGTATTTGGAGGATTAGACGATTAGTCCATTTTACTGGGGAAACTCTATTCGTTTTACGTCTCCGTCTCACCCCTACCCTGCCTAAGGGGACGGGTGTGACATTGACCATCATTTGGTAAGTGAATCATGCATTCTTCAATACAAAAGGCATGACCTTGTAACAATATAGACCTTGAAGAGTAATGAAAGTTATATTTTCTTGATCATCTAGGTGAAGTGGGATCTAGTTGTACCCACTGTATACGCCCAAGAAAGACAGCCTCTCAAACCCTGTAGTTGCATCCACAAGCTGATAAATCTTTAGAAATGGATAGGGATCATTTGGGCATACTTTGTTGAAATACGTGTAATCAAAACACACACTCCATTCTCCATTTTTCTTCTGAACCACGACGATGTTGGAGACCCAAAACGAGTATCTTACTTCCCTTAAGAAGCTAACCTTCAATAACCTATCGACTTCATCAGAAATAATATGATTCCTCTCCGAAATGAACCTCCTTAACTTCTACTGAAGAGGTTTAACCTCAATATTGATTACTAGTCTATGGCAAGCCAAATTCATGTGTCCAAGCAAAAATATTTGCATTCTCTAAGGGAAACTGCATCAATTCTTCTTTCTACTACTCTGTCAAATCTGACCCAATCTGTAATGTTCTGTCAGGGCAGGCAGAATCCAATAGCTGGTCAAGTGCTTCGATGGTTGGAGCTTTGTAATCACTGCCCTTTGCAAACCATTTGGGGTTGGATCTTATAATTGCTATTTCGCCCTCTTCTAGGGCCTTTCTTCCTCCGAAGTGCTCTTGTTTTTGCCCCCTTTACTTTATACTGGGCAGACAGAGCATAACACTACATGGCTATTTGTTGATCTCCTCTTATATCAAACATCCCACTTCCATCCGAGTTGATGCACCTTACTACCTGATGTAGTGTGGAGGGGATAGCTTTCATGTTGTGAATCCACTGTCTCATAACAATGGCAATGCATGCTGAGGGTGCATCAACTACTAAATAGTTTAGGTACACCGTTTTCTCTCCTATAGTCAGGGGCAAAGAAAATTTGCCTATTGCATTAAGCCTTGTTCCCTAAAAGGTGATGACAGGTATATGACAAGGATATGCTACTTTTGCAACATCTTCTTGAACATATCCCCAAATACAATATCAGAACTGCTTTCACCGTCAACTAAAATACGGTGTACTTTTGTGTTATCGACCATAAAGGAAAGAACCAATGGGTTTATATGATGAACGTCCACATCAACTAAGTCATTTCTTGTGAATATGATTGGGCCTGATCATCACTTATGGCCATGATTATGGCTCCCAGAGCCTCTTCTACTCCAGAAATCTTCACTTGAGAGGCTTTTCTGTGTTATGCACCGTATTCTCTCTTGCAGTCATGAGCAAAGAAATTATGGCTCTTGCATTAGTCATTGTTCCCTCAAAGGTGATGAGATGTGCATGACAATGATGCAAATTATGTAGCTTGAGCTTTATCTTCTTGAACATATCCCCAAATATAATATTAGCACTACTTCGATCATCAACTAAATTATGATGTATTTTTGTACTACCGATCATAAGGGAAATAACCAATAAGTCTATATATGGAAATTCCACATTATCTATGTCATTCATTGTGAATGAGATTAGGACCAAATCTTTATTTACGACCATGATTGTGCCTCTCAGAGCCTCTTCTACTCTGGACCTTTTCACTTGAGAGGCTTTTTTATGATGTGCCCTCCAAGACTCTCCAGACTAATTATCTATCGGCCTCCCATATATTGTACACGTGTTTCTCAGATCAATCTTCATCTCTAAAAAGTGTGCAGCCATTTCATCCATAATGAGCCTTCCTCAATGGTTTATCATCTCAATCCCCACAGAGGAACATTCATTTTCTGCAGCACGTGCTACCGCCTCTAGGGGTCATTTCCTGGCTCCCAGATGGCCTGTTAACGTGCTTATATTGCTGCAGTTGGCCTTTCTGGAGTAACCATTGGATCTGGTTCCTTAAAGTGAAATAATTACTGGTCTTGTGCCCATTGTCTTTATGAGAGGCACAATACAGGTCTCAGTCTTTGGATTCCTTGGCGTACAGATGGGTTTGTGCTCTTTGAACATACTAGAGTCCTTATTATCTACTCAAATCTTGGCGGGGTTTGTGTTTAAGGGAATGTCATCAGGGCGATCATATTTTGTTTGTGTTTGTGTTTTGGGTTTTTTGTTGGATTTAGGCTTTGGTTTTGGGTTCTTTAGTAGTTCGGGTAATTACTTTTTTTATAAGGGTTTTGGTTTGACTGTTTAAGTTGGCTTAAGAGTTCGTCTCTCTCAACAGTACTGGCACCAACTCTTTGATCATCCAACTACTTGAAATCCTCATCTTCTTCAATGAGAATCGACTCTTGGATTTTCAAATTGACATTTACATACTCTAGAAATCCTTTCTTGTAATATACTCCGTGTAGCAGGTATTCTTCTGGAGAGATTTTCCATATATTGTGGCAGCTAGCCTCGTGTCACAATCCTTGATATGAAATAAGACTTGGTTGAACATATGTAGAAAATCCTTAATTGTCTCAGTTGGCTTCTGCTTTAAGCCAAAAATACTATCAATTGCCTTCAAAGGGCATCTAAAGTTGGCATAATACGTAAAAAAAACTTCTCATAAGGTTTGAAAAGCCCCAATTGAATTGGGAGGAAGAGTCTCAAACCAATCTAGAGCTTCCCCTTTTAGGCTGATGGGAAAGACCTTGCAATATCAGACATCATCAATGTTCTCCAGACTCATTTTCTGCCTGAAATGAATACATGTTGCTCAGGATTTGAATTCCCCTTGAACATCTATAACATAAAGATATGGACGTTCTTGGGTTTCTATAAGCTCAAGTTCTGTTGCGTGAAAGGGAAAATGTTAATTCTCCGAGTTAGATCAGCCATACTATACTAGGACGCCTTAGATAGCAATGCTTGGGTAGTGTCACAGTGTCTCGGAGTGAAGTCTCGAATATGGAGTGCGGAGCAACTGGAATAGTCGTTGTTGGCTAGGGCATTGTCACTTGCACCAATAGAACTCCTGAAATAGTAATCCGGGTTGGAATGTCACTCTATTTTCTAAAGTCTGTTATTCACTTTGTCTGTTTTCCTTCTAGGATTATGAACCCTCTTGGAAAGCCTTTGATTCGCCATGGTGGTTTGTGTTAGTGTCCTAGACATGCCAAGGATCTCTAAACAAGATTTGTGTTTGAATAAATCAAGTGAAAGTAGCGGAAATACTCACATTGATCGGATTAGAGATTTCAAAAAATTTCCATGGATGTAGAAGCTCCACGCTTGGTGTTGAATTCTAAACTCAATGGTGAGTTTCCCTATCACCTTCTATGACTCCCAAAGTGCTAGCTTTCTCAAATTTTTGCAACAAAATTTTTGTCTCCAAGACTTGAAAGAATTGGGCCATGGAGGGTGGAGAAGAGAGAGAGAGTTGTGAATAGTAATGTCTAACAAAACTAGTGGTTTTACAAAAACCACTTAATGTTTTATATTTTCCAAAAACAAAAGTTAAGTGTGTTGGAAGAAAAATGTATTAAATGCATCCAACCACTTCCATCAACAAATGACTAGTGATGTAAATTAGTGGGTCCCCACCACTTTGAATTCAAAATTCAAGTTGGCTTACATAACACTCTTTGGGCCTGGGTTCGTTTATTCCGATTAAAAGAATTTTCCATCGCGACATAATTAAATCCAATTTAATTAAGTAATAATGCCTCACAAAATTATTACGAAAGTCGCTTACGAATTAATTCCAAATTAATTCGTTCGCTTGAATTAAAATCCAATTTAATTCCGTATTGAAATCCAATTTCAATTAATATATCCGATATCTTATTTTAGCCCAATTAAATAAATTAAATAGTAAAATCCAATTTAACTATTAAATTTACTTTGCCAATAATTCCAAATTAATCACGTTCTCTCTTCTATGATGAATTAATCCCAGATTAATTCTTACCGCAATTAATCCCAGATTAATTTTCTCATTCATAATTAATCCCAGATTAATTCTTGCCGTAATTAATCCCAGATTAATTCTTGCCGTAATTAATCCCAGATTAATTTTCCCTCTCATAATTAATCCCAAATTAATTATGTTCGAGACAAATATCATCGGTGAATCTTTGGGAAGCGACCAAGAGATCCCTGGATATGTTGGCAGTAAATATGGTAATCGGACCATCCGAACACGTGCGTACCCGGTACCACATTCTTACCGATTTACAAGACATGGTTGGCTTCTAACAAAGCACCGTGCCTACCCAATTCTCCAGAAATATTCAACGAAGAATATATAATCTGTATCAGGTGTAGTATACATTGTATTGCATAATACGATCCAGTATCGGATGTCACATGCGAGGCCTAGGGCTGGAATTGTGTCTGCCCCGTACGAAGCATATATCAGATCACAAGCAACTAGTCTCTGTAATCGGATAATCATGACCTAGTCATACTATCCCGATAGCTGCAGTATTTAAGAGTACTAGTTCTGTATCCATGCGTGATCATCATCTCCATATGACTGAAGTGATACTTCTATCTTGACATCACACCCAATACACTACGATTTTCAGTATACCCAGAAGAGGCGTACACAGAACCTGTTAAAGCTCCGGACGACCAAAACCAAATAATACTGATTGTCGCAAGTATTAGCGATGCAAGTCTCAGGTTAAGACCACATACACCTACCTTGATTTGGATTCCCATAGACACATAGTCATACTACCAATGTGATTCTGAGGGGTCTATCCAGAGCGAAGCTGTTCCCGGTCCAACGGCTAACGGAACCTCATATCACACTTGCATAAGTATCCAATACTTAAATATATGAGAACTATGTCGTTAAACTTCCATAACGCGCACAAGTGTAATAATAGCCTATTCTGCATTATCGATGTCCAGTCTCGATAATACTACGACTAGGGATATTGAATGATTAAACCTTTCGTGGGTTAATATTGTCTCATATCTTATTAATCCGGTACTAATCATATGGACTTTTATCATTTATATATCCAAGTAATCCAATTACAAAATGATAAAAGAGCAATTTCCTTTGTCACATAGTTAATTTGTACAAAAACACCATGTCTTTTACAAATAGTGATGTTATGGGTCATAATTGTCCAACAATCTCCCATTTGGCCTGAAGCCAATCACTCAAGTGTCCAACACTTGAACTATGTGCGGGTCTCTTATACTTTTGCTGAGCTATCTCTTTCGTCAGCAGATCTGTAAGGTTATCATCTGATGCGATCTTTTTGATCTTGACATTGCCACGATGTATGATCTCACGAATCAGATGAAAACATCGAAGTACATACTTGGATCATTGATGAGACCGTAATTCCTTAGCTTGTGCTGTAGCCCAGCTCAGCTGCTAACAGAACTACTCCTAATCCAATTAGGAATTTTATAGATCCAAAATGCTTCTTTTGTTGCCTCAGCCGCAATAATGTATTCCGCTTTTGTTGTTGAATCGGCAACAATATCTTGCTTGGAAGATTTCCAGCTCACTATTCCATTGTTCAAACAAAATATGTACCCTTATTGTGACTTATAGTCGTCTTTATCGGTTTAGAAACTTGCACCGGTGATCCCAGTCACCTCAAGTTCTCCATCTCCATAAATTAAGAAAGCATCCTTAGTTCGTCTAAGATACTCAAGGATGTTCTTTACATCAATCCAGTGACCATCACCTGTATCGGCCTGATAGTGACTGCAGATGCTCAAAACATATGAGACACCAGGTCGCGTACATGTTTGTCAATGTACGATTTCTCAGAGAGTGCCACCAACTTTTAGATCTATCCCAGTAGATCCTTATTCCTAGAATAAAGGTTGCCTCTCCCAAGAATTTCATGGAGAATTTTAATGAAAGCCAAGCTTTCACCGATTTTAGTATGGGAATGTCATTGCTAAGAAGCAATACATCATCAACGTAAAGGAAAATCAATGTCAGTACGCTCCCACTAACCTTCTTATATACACAAGAATCATCATCGTTTTGAATGAAACCATATACCATTATGATCTCATCAAAACGTTGGTTCCAAGAATGCAATGCTTGCTTCAATCCATAAATGGATCGATTTAACTTGCAAACCTTGTTTGCATGTTTTGGCACAACAAACGTGTCAGGCTGTTGTATATAAACATCCTTCAAAGGTTTCCGTTAAGGAAATCAGTTTTGATGTCCATCTGCCATATTTCATAATCGAAATACGTAGCAATATCAAGCATTATCCGAATGGATTTAATCATGGCAACAGGTAAGGGGTTTCGTCGTAATCGACACCATGTTGATGACGATACCCTTTCGATACAACCCTAGCTTTGTACGTTTGTATGTTGCCATCCATGTCTGTCTTCACCATGAAGACCCATTTGCTACCAATAGGCACAATGGCTTCTAATACATCAACCAGTGTCCAAACTTAGTTGGTATACATGGAATCCATTTCGGACTTCATGGCACCTTGCCATAAAGCGGAGTCGATACCTTGTATCGCTACCTCATACGTAGCCGGTTCATCATCCTCAATAAGATTAATATCTACATGAGGTGAGATCAGAAACCCATACCTCTCAAGTTGTTTTTTGACTCTCTCCGACCAACGCGGTTCTTGTGTATTAGAAGATTGTGAAACAGTCTCATCCCTGATGAACTGTTCGTGTTTCGTGAGGGGATCGGTGCCAGGAACAGTATCACTCCAATTTTCATCGAGTTTTACTTTCCTCCCACTTACCACTGCATTTAGGAATTTCTCTAAGGAAAACCGCATGGAGAGCAACAAATATTTTGTTCTATTATGGGTTGTGGAAATAATATCCTTTGGTTTCCCTATGATAACCAATTACAAATAGGCACTTATCCGATTTGGGTTCTAGTTTGGCACTATCCAAACGTTTAATATATGCCCAGCATACCCAAATCTCCAGGAATGAGAAACCCGATTTCTTTCCTGTCCATATTTCATATGGAGTCTGTCCAACAGACTTTGACAGAACCTTATTCAAAATAAATATTGCATTGTTCAATGCGTATCCCATGAAGGAAATTGGTAGCTCAGTGCGACTCATCATAGACCTCACCATGTCCAACAAAGTTTGGTTTCTCCGTTCGGACACACCGTTCAATTGAGGTGTTCCGGGAGGAGTCCACTGTGAAAGAATACCATACTCTTTCAAGTAATCTTGAAACTCATTGCTTTAGTATTCTCCACCATGGTCCGACCGTAATGTTTTAATACTTTTGCCGGTCTTTTTTTCTAATTCGTGTCGAAACTCTTTGAATTTCTCAAAAGTTTCCGACTTGTGTTTGATAAGATACACATAACCATAACGTGATGCATCATCTGTAGGTTACGAAGTATTCATATCCGCCTCTAGCCTGGCTAGACATGGGCCCACATATGTTACCATGAACGAGGGCTAACAGTTCGGTGGCACGTACACCCTTACCTCTAAAAGGTGTTTTAGACATTTTGCCTAATGAACAAGATTCGCAGACATCATATGAATTACGATCAAATCCGTCCAAGTATCCACTCTTCGAAAGTGTGGATATACGAGTCTAGTCAATGTGTCCCAGACGATAATGGCACATATAAGTTTCATCTGTTTTACTCAATTTGAGCCTTTTGTTTGTCATATTATATGTTTGAGATTCATTTATATTCAAAATATAAAGACCATCATTAACATCTGCTCTACATATCAAAGTGTTATCTTTATATACAAAACACTCAGTGTTCCAAAATACAAAGGTATATCTGCAACGGGTTAAACAAAATGCAGAGATGATGTTCCTAGTCAAACTAGGTACGAAATAACAGTCACCTAATGTAATTACATACCCCAAGGGCAGATACAAAACATAGGTCCAAACGGCCAAAACAGCGACTCTCGTCCCATTTCTGACTCGTAGGTCGATCTCATCTGAAGCCAGTATCCTGCTAATTAGTAGATCCTGCACACTAGTACATATGTGAGTACCACATCCAGAATCAAAAATCCAATTTTTAAAACCAGTAGTGGATATGCTTATAACAAACATACCTGAAGCCGGAGCCTTGCCCATCTTCACTTCCTTCAACTCCGCCTTGTACTCACGGTAGTCACGCTTCCAGTGACCCCATTTGCTACAATGTAGGCAGACATCTTGGGATATATCCTTAGTCTTCCCAAAAGACTTTGATGATTTGGCCATGCCCTTTTTCTTCATTTTCTTCACACCTCCAGAAGCCTTCAGCCAAGCCTTGGCCTTCTGGGATGTCAAATTAAGGTTCGCCTCGTGCTTTTTGCCCTTCAAAAGCTCTGGATATGCTTCTTTCAGCATCGCCATCAACTCTCCAAGAGTCTTTTCTTGGTTAATCATGTTATAGTTCATGACGAACCCGCCCCAGCAGTCGGGCAGAGACTGTAAGATCAAATCTATGGAAGTCTCGGCCTCGAAGGTTATGCCCATATGACCTAGTTGTTCGATGTCAGTAATCATCTGCGACACATAGTGCTTGACAGATGTACCTTCTGACATACGCGAGCGTAAGAGCTTCTTTTGCAATTCGTACTTCTGAGATCTAAGGTTAGATCTATGAAGATCCTTTAATTTCAACATCATACTATAAGGATCTAATCCTTTGTTCTGACGACGAAATTGAGGAGTAATTGCGGCAAGCATTACAGATTGAGCGCTAAAGTTATCATCACGATGAGTCTTCTAAAACTCATGCTCTACTGTTTGCTCAACTCCGGGCTCAGGCCCGAGAGGTTTCGCTATGACATAGAGTAACTTCTCGATTCCTTGGACTATCCTGAGATTCATCTCCCAATCTTGAAAATTGGAGCCGTTAAAGACATTGTCGCCAATGATAATGTCCCTAACGCTTATCTTTCATCTCTTTAAATATTTCATTTAAAATAATTTTACCATCTTTATATAATTTAAAAATATGACGTTTTGTTGTGTTCGAGTCATTATACATGCAGAAGGATTTAAAGCATTATGCATGTAATTAGTAAAATGAAATTTTTCACCAAAGCTTAAAGAAAGATGTGTCATACAAGTTAATTTCACAAATTTTTCTCTATTTTTTACATCAGAATATTTAAATAAATCTACAGCACTCGTACCTCTACTAGATGATGCGTACCTGGCCATTTGAGTTTGCGTCGCATCAATTCCAAGTTCAACCGAATGATGTCTTTCCAGGTGCTTGATCATATTGCCGTATACACCAGAAAATTTGTAGGTAACCCCACAATAGTTGCAAATCGCTCTTGAACTGTCATCGTTTAATTTTTCTAAATGAAAATGAATTCTGAAAACATCCGAGGAACGAGCATTAACTTCTCTTCTCAGTGATTGTGCACCGACACTAGGGCCGCTATCTTGGGTTGGAATATTTGACATGAAGTTCTCAGATGAGCTTGCCATTTTTCGTTTAAGAAATAAGTAAGAAAAATAAAAAAAAATTTGACTAATTGCGAATGATAATAACTAATTGAATGGAGATTGAGAATAAGAGAATTGTAGGAATTGAGAGAGTTGAGAATTTGGTGTGTTGAAATAATGAAAAATGAATCATATTTATAGAGTTTTAGAATTTTTTTTGATACCAAAAGTGCCCCTAAATATAACCGTTTTATTACCGTTATTAGGGACATATTAGGAATTTATAATTTATAATTTTTTTTATGCCTTTAGGCAATTTTTTTTTATTTTGAGGGCCCCAACGACTAGTAGCCGTTGGGGGTTAGGGTTCCTGTTGGAACCGTTGAACCGGTGGAACCTTACGGTTCCACCGGTTTGGACTGGTTCGAGTTGGGGTCGAACCCCAACCAAACTGAAACCTTCCGAATCCAACCGGTTCGATTATGATTCAGTTCCGGTTCCGAACCGGAACCGTGTCCGGGTCTACGTGTAAGCAAGTATTAAAAGAAATTGCAAATTTAATACTGGCCTCCCACTATTTTTCGGCGAGCCTTTAACCCTGTGTGGAGTACTCAGGAAACCCAGTTTCCTAGTTGGCTAGGATCTCGTTAAATAACACACAACCTTGACTTTGGCAACAAGCTGTATGAAACTTAACTAGGTAGATCTCTAAGATCAATTGGATCCCATCCAATTCCTAGATCCGGTAGGTGGACCTCCAAGTCCAAAACATATATCCAATATATAATCCTAACATTTTCCTCTGAATCAACTAAGCCTTGGCTTTGGCTCAACAAGCTTAATGATTCCAGTTAAGCGTGACCCATTGACAGTAGGAAAGCTTCGTAATCCACGTCGATGTACATAAGTGACCTTGACTTTGGCCAACAAGTCACAACTGCCCAGACATGCAATATATAACAAAGCTTTCGTGGTTCAAACACATCCGCGATGGACAGTGATCATGACTTTGGCCAACAAATCAAAGTCAATCTTGGATCTTGAGAGAGAACCACTCAATGGAAGGAAAACACTTAATATTAAAGTGAGGGTTTTTCACGTAAATTGGCAACCAATTTATTATCTTTGATTAGGTCTCATCATACACCCTTAAACATGCATTCTAAAAGCATAATAAGACGCGATTAAAATAATAATGATATGCGGATGAATATATAAAAAAATTTTGTTCCTAGAACAAATCTATCCATTTCCTCTCTCCCGCTAGCACTTTACATACTTCTACCCAATTACATAATACATTAGAGAAACCTCATTTGCATTGAGGGGAATTGGTGAGAAGAGAAATACAAAGAGATAAGGAGGTGAAAGGCCGGACTCGCAGGTCTAATTTAATAAATAAGTATCATACTTACAATAATTTCCAAAATTACCCCACCCATCTAATATCCATCCGATATACATTATTCATACAAATACATCCAAGTATTCACACAAGCATGCTGTCAATCAATCTAATCCAATTAATTGATCTTTGATTAGTGACCATCCAATGTTCAAACAACGATTTGATTTGCGTGAGTCCAACTCGTTTAAGAATAAATACTAAATGTAAGTATTCTTGAATTATATCGAACTACAATTTTAAATCCAATTTAAATTGTATCCAATACTAATTCATATTTAATTCCAAATTAAATAATTACACTTATAATAGTGCCTTTTAGACTTGGATTCCAAATCCAATCTAAATGGGTCTCAAAGGCCCAATTAGCATCCAATATTATTCAATAAATGTCCAATGGGCTTTCTATTAATTATTTAGGCATGGATTTTGGCCATAATGGATCACACCCAAAATGCCAAGGCCCAAAAAGGAATCACCCTATGCCAAAAATCAATTTAGGCCCATTCGGCCCAATTAAATATTTAAAGGCCCAATGTCATATTTTGGACTTTATGGAAATGGTTTTAGGCCCAATTGGATCCAACACAATTGTCCAAAACCAAACTTGGCCCAACCAAGCCCATTAGCCCAAATACAACAAATTAAATTAACACTTTATTCCAAATATTACATTAATTCATTTAAAGTGTAATTAACATAATTAATTAATTAATCTAATGTTTCCCAAACACTAATTAATCCAATTAATCATGCTTAATTATTTCAATTCATGTCCAACACAAATTGAAGCAAAATCAATCCATCCAACAACATGCTCAACTCACGGAAATAGCAAGAAATAACACTCAATTTGATTTCAATCCAATTAAATCAACATACAAGACTTATTTCATACTTTTAACACATCCAATTGTCAAATTCTAAAAATCACCAAGAGCATTTTCTAGGGTGCATTCGGCCAAGGTGATAAAATTGGGGAAACTTTGATCCAATCAAATTTCACAAATCCAATCATGCATAACTCCAAGTTATCATCATCCAACCATAACCAAACAACCAATTTGGAAAATTATAAGCTCCAAGCAAAAATCCCCAAATTAAAGTCCATAAACCCTAGGTTCAAATCATACTTAGATAAGGCTCTGATACCATTGTTAGTGTCCTAGACATGCCAAAGACCTCTAAACAAGATTTGTGTGTGAATAATTCAAGTGAAAGTAGCGAAAATACTCACATTGATCGGATTGGAGTTTCAAAAATTTTCATGGATGTAGAAGCTCCAAGCTTGATGTTGAATTCTAAACTCAAGGGTGCGTTTCCCTATCACCTTTTAAGACTCCCAAAGTGCTAGCTTTCTCAAATTTTTGCAATAAACATTTTGTCTCCAAGACTTGAAAGAATCGGCCATGGAGGGTGGAGAAGAGAGAGAGAGGTGTGAATAGTAATGTCTAACAAAACTAGTGTGTTTTACAAAAACCACTTAATGTTTTATATTTTCCAAAAACAAAAGTTAAGTGTGTTAGAAGAAAAATGCATTAAAAGCATCAAACCACTTCCATCAACAAATGACCAGGGATGTAAGTTAGTGGGTCCCACCACTTTGAATTCAAAATTCAAGTTGGCTTACACAACACACTTTGGGTCGGGGTTCGTTTAATCCGATTAAACGAATTTTCCGTCGTAACGTAATTAAATCCAATTTAAAAAAATAATAATGCCTCGCAAACTTATTACGAAAGTCTCTTACGAATTAATTCCAAATTAATTTGTTCGCTTGTATTAAAATCCAATTTTAATTCCGTATTGAAATCCAATTTCAATTAATATATCCAATATATTATTTTAGCCCAATTAAATAAATTAAATAGTAAAATCCAATTTAACTATTAAAATTACTTTACCGATTAATTCCAAATTAATCACGTTCTCTCTTCTAGATGAATTAATCACATATTAATTCTTACCGCAATTAATCCCAGATTAATTTTCTCTTTCATAATTAATCCCAGATTAATTCATGCCATAATTAATCCCAGATTAACTTTCTCTCTCATAATTAATCACAGATTAATTCTGTTCGAGTCAAATATCATCGGTGAATCTTTGGGAAGCGACCCAAGAGATCCCTGGATATGTTGGCAGTAAATATGGTAATCGGACCATCCGAACACGTGCGTACCCGGTACCACATTCTTACCGATTTACAATACATGGTTGGCTTCTAACAAAGCACCGTGCCTACCCAATTCTCCAGAAATATTCAACGAAGAATATATAATCTGTATCAGGCGTAGTATACATTGTATTGCATAATACGATCCAATATCGGATGTCACATGCTAGGCCTAGGGCTGGAATTGTGTCTGCCCCATACGAAGCATATATCGGATCACAAGCAACTAGTCTCTGTAATCGGATAATCATGACCTAGTCATACTATCCCGATAGCTGCAGCATTTAAGAGTACTAGTTCTGTATCTGTGCGTGATCATCATCTCCATATGACTGAAGTGATACATCTATCTTGACATCACACCCAATACACTATGATTCTCAGTATACCCAGAAAAGGCGTACACAGAACCTGTTAAAGCTCCGGACGACCAAAACCAAAGAATATTGATTGTCGCAAGTATTAGCGATGCAAGTCTCAGGTTAAGACCACATACACCTACCTTGATTAGGATTCTCATAGACACATAGTCATACTACCAATGTGATTCTGAGGGGTCTATCCAGAGCGAAGCTGTTCCCGGTCCAACGGCTAACAGAACCTCATATCACACTTGTATAAGTATCCAATACTTAAATATATGAGAACTATGTCGTTAAACTTCCATAACGCGCACAAGTGTAATAATAGCCTATTCCGCATTATCGATGTGCAGTCTCGATAATACTACGACTAGGGATATTGAATGATTAAACCTTTCGTGGGTTAATATTGTCTCATATCTTATTAATCCGGTACTAATCATATGGACTTTTATCATTTATATATCCAAGTAATCCAATTACAAAATGATAAAAGAGCAATTTCCTTTGTCACATAGTTAATTTGTACAAAAACACCATGTCTTTTACAAATAGTGATGCTATGGGTCATAATTGTCCAACATTTTGCTCTAGGATTAGTATTCCCTTTTACAGCTTCTACTTCATGGTCTCTTGCATTTCATTAGCAGCGACCATCTCGAAATGTACTTCTTGAGTTTGAACAGCTAGCGACCCTGCTCTTTGCCCTTCTTCAGCCATTTTAACATTGTTTCTCTGGTATTCTTTTTACCTTCAATTCTTAAGATGTTAGTTTTTCTAAGGTCCCGTGGTGAATATGATTATGCCTCTTATCACACACGTGTTGTGCTCATGCAACATTGAGAAGTTATTTTTCTTGACAATATTATTTTATGAACAAATTTTCTAACATGCAAGTACTCAAAATTGATTCTTTCTTCCCAGATACATGATACCATAAATGTTATGAAAATTACCAAGTATTCATAAAATAAAGAAACATGCAACATATATTTCATATCAACCAGTCATACACATTAAGAATTTTCTAATTCCTGATGTATGGCTGAAATTTAACATGTCAGTCTCATATTTTTACGAGTACAACCATGTGCACAAGTTCAGGTTCCCTATTGAGTCATTAGTTTTAGGCTATTATGAATCCACTCTCATTGTTTCTCACTCAGCATACCCGAGCATACTTTTATTGCTTGTTTATGAGGGATAAATCGGGTGCAATGAGTCACATGCTTTTTCGATTTTAAACTATTCGTGCTCACCATCCCTTCATTTCATAAACTTACTGAGCATATTTTATGTAATGCATGCAAGCATTTCATACAATAATGACATGGAATTCAATTTTATATGAACATTTCATGTTCTGTGAGTATATCCTGCTCTCGATCCATTTTCAACGGTTTGAGGTGCATGCATTCAAAACTACAATCATTTTATGTATTTTTTACTGGAAAGAACATAACGATTCAACCTCTTTTCCACAGACAGCTCCAATTTTATTTGGACGATAAAAATGGGATAAAGAAATAGTATTTGTTACCTTCAATTCATTGGTCATGGCCTTTGAATTCCAATTGAATTTCGGGCTTTGTTCTAAATGCCTTCTACAATTGGTCATGCATGAGTATGTTGTTAGATTAGGATGTTTCCCTCCTCACTTTATGTTCTCAATTAAGTTGCTAATCAAAGAGTGCAGTATGCAATGCTTTAATTATATTGTGAGTATTGAATTCTTTTAACCCCATTATCTACAAGCTTAAAGGCTTATATAGGGTTATATGTGTGTAAGTGAAGATTTCATATTGATAATTATATTGTTTCATCACTTCCCTAGAATAAAAATAAAATATTGGAGGTTAGGGGTTCCACCTTTACTAATTCTAATTTAGAAATCTCTTTTATTATAATATAGAAATTATCAGTGATATTACCAATCGACCATGTAGGTGGTATCTTGATTAAGTCAGATTTTCAATTAAGTCCAACCGACCATAAAGGCAGTGTTATCATTTTACCATAAACCATCCATATACGCGGTAATCATCTGTCACCTAAAGACCGGCCATATAGGCGGTGTCACATTATGTCAAATAACTAAAACCAGCCATTAAGGCGGTAATCCTTTAATTTAAATTATAATTTCCATATTATAATTAAGGGAGATTGATCTAAACTAAAATAATAAAAGCTTCACCTTTCCTCCAGCGGAAATTTAACTACTAAACATAAAAGAAAAGAAAAGAAAAGAAAAGAAACTACTACAATTACTGACAATAAAAAATGAATAAATTAAATTACAAAAAATAAACAAACAAGATGCAATCCTTAAATTCCTTACAAAAACCTAAGGAAAGCATGATAATTACAAATTAAAAATGGCTTGGTATTTATAGGAAAATCTAAAGGCTTCCACCAATTTCTCCACCAATTGCTCCACCAAACACTCCACTAACCACTCCACAAAATCCTCCACCAAACACTCCACCAAACATGCCACAAGACACCCCACAAAACACTCTACTAAACATGCAAGCTTGTTTTGTGCAAGTTTGACAATTGTAAATTGGCATTTTCCATTTTTTTTTTATAATGACTTTAGTAATTACATAAAATACACTGGATTATTCATTAATTTCGGTCTTGAAAACTTTGGAATTCGAAAATATTTAAAACTTAAAAGTTGTAGAGTTTTTTAGTCTTATTTAATCTGCAACTTGAATCAGGTCAATTGGATATCGGATAAAAAAGTTATGGCCAAACTACCAAACTTGCGCAAAATTGGAATTTAGGACTGCACTTCGTGACGCGTACAGTAAATTTTCATTTTTGCCTCTTTTTGCTCCGGATTTCATCGTTTTAGCCCCGAGTTGATTCTATTAAGTCATAATTTTATTTTATCTGTAAAATAAACTAAAACACATCAAAACGTTCATCAAACTCGATAAACTAAACAAAATATTAGGTAAAATGGGCTGTAAAATGTGATATATTTTCCGCTCATCATTAATGTTGGAAAAGAAAGAACCAAGAGAAATTCCAAACCTGGGTCAGACATCGAAATTAACTAGTATATCTTTTTAAATGTAACGTTTTGAGAGTTTTGGACTTATTCGTAAATTGGCATGTTTAGGGACACAAATCTGTAAATTCTGATTTTTAGGGAGTAATAGGTGATAACTGAGAGTTATAGGACTAAATTAATAATGTTGGAGAGTATTAGGGTTAAATTGTAAATTTAGAAATTTTAAGGGTAAAATTATAATTTTAGTCAAATATAGAGACATGGTCATAATTTTACACTTTTTCCAGATTTTAGCGAGGACATATAGATATAAAGAGTTTTACGTGGATTGAAGTACGTACAAAGCATGATGATTCGCTTAACATAAATATTTTTTGATTGATGTTTGATATATGAGTTTACGTAATATAGTATAAATATATTTATACACATATGTTTGGAAATTATATTGAGTAATTGATAGCATGAGAACATAAATTATGAATATAAATTTTGGGTATAATTGTATGTTTGTATTATGAACCAAAATGTTTGAGTACTATGTGGCTTTGAGATGATATGATGGATGTAGTGAGATGATGTATGTTGTATTGGATGTTGTGTGATATTATTGTCATGCTGCCGAATTTAGTATAATAGTGGTCGGAGATGCGAGGTTATGCGAGTTTAGCAGAGGCGTGTGGTTCAGTGCTCCTCTTGCATATTTATGCGAGATTATATGGTGGGAAACCTTGGGAGGTGAGATATTGATACCTTCTCAATGGTTTCAATCCATTATTATACCGAATCCGGCTAGAAAACCTTGTTTGATTGAGGTGTTGTGTTGTGAATATGTTTTGTTGGTGAGGTTATGTTGAGAGTATGAGTGTTTTTATTTACTGAGCTCTTTAAGCTCACCCCCAGGTAGTTCGCCAGTGTAATAGTAGCAGTATCAGTACCAGAATTTGATTCGTTTACCACAGCCGCCAGTCTAGTTGGTCCAGACATTTCTTTTGGCTTTTGAGATAGGAGATTTAGGACAATTTCATGTTTTTCACATACTTTTACTGTAAACATTTATTTGAGGTTTATTGAATTGCATTTTATGGAATGTTATTTTTCTTTGCAAATTTTGTTCAATTGCATGACATGTGGATGCTCGAGGTGAAGTGGTTTGCGTACCCCTTTCTAGGGTTGGGCCCGCTCGAGGGAGGGGGTCGTGACAATCTAGCCGGACATACTTCAAGTTTTGTCGGATATGTGTCGGGTTTCTAGTTTTACAGAAGGATTCGATATCTTTCCTTCTTAAAAAATTTTCGTAAAACCTCACTTTCCTTCTTAACTAAATTTCCATAACATACATGATTTTTTCCTTATTAACCAAACAGTACATACTATAGAAAGAGAGATCAAAACACACAGAAGGGGGATTATTTTGGGGGAACGTTCAAAAACCAAAACACAGTAACATTAATTTCAATCTCTAGCATGACCTAGCAGCCAAACCAAACTTTCAGAAGTATTCTCGGAGTCAAGTTACACTTAAAAATATGACCTGAGGGCCTCAAAACCTTAACTCTGCATCTAATTTTCCCAATTCATTGACGTCGTATATCCGACAAGACATCCTCTATATCTGGATGGACATACAATTGTCACATAGAAATTTCAGCCACTAAACTGGCAACATCCAGTCATTTGCGTTTTGTGGTATATAGGATGGAAACCCAGACTTAGATTCCATGGCCGATTTCAAATGGATTGTAGTATTGTTTGCACTGGGATATAACTCCAAATACCTCACGAAAATTGATGTGTATGGCCTTCCATATATATTTATCATCTTGCTTCTGTCTTCTTTAATTGTTTAATTATTTCTTTACTGTTTTGATTGTTTTTCATTCTATTATTATCATAATTAGTGTAATGCACGTACATTATGGTTACTAGTTTCAAGCATGTTATTCCACTGTTATTTGTTGACATGCATGTTCTTACGCTTCTATCTTATGCAGCATATCCGGGCAGACTTCTAACAAGTCCAGCCAGACATTAATGTGATGACATAAATCCAGTCGGACGTTGATAAAAATGTCTTGACATTAAGTACCTATAAAAATTTATCGAGCCTGGCTTAAAGATATGTATCATGATCTGTTTAATTCGTGTTGTATTATAATGTTCATTACTTCTGGATATTCACACCTATTGATGTTATTTATTTACTTCTTTTATTATCCATGTTTGTGCTATTGTGTACCTTTAAATTATTATTGTGTGTTATTGTGTTATAAGATATGGTGATGCCTCTTTTGAACCTAGATATCATACTGACATCAGTAAGGGACCATTCCGAACCCAAATGAGTTTAAGCTCAAACCTTGCAAGGGGTGTAGTATGACCTTAAATCTTTCCCAATGTCTTATACTAGGTGGCTACTCCTTTATTCTCCGGCTAGTCCCAGTGGGATATCTGTACTCTCTATGGGTTACGAGCTCAACAGTGTCGTGGTCCCTGATATCATAGCCATAGCGGTAAAATCCCGCTTCGCTCCTACAAATGGTGACTCCACTGGGATAGAGAATCGGCCCCGAAAAAATGCCTAGTAGTATCCACAACAAGACTGAGGTGAATCATGTCTTCATTCTTTTTTCATACGCTCCAAACTTGATGGTGTTGCATATCATGAAATTGCTTTCACTCAAGGCGGTGGATTGTTATGTGATGATAACCATCACTCTTTGGCACGTACCTTTGAGGTATAAAAAAATGCATGTTCATTGGTCGTTCGAACCTTTTGATGGGGAGTCCTAGTTATGGACAACCCTTCATTAGGAGAGCTTGAGCCTGAGCCTGACCTTGGATAAGCCCATATACAAGCGAATAACTATTTTTCCCTAGGAATAAACCTTCATACTGCTTGTGTTTGGGCCCTAACTAAGACATCAGCGACCACTACACTGTTGAACTCATAGCTCATAGAGCATACGGATTAGTCTTCGGGGAACTAACCGAAGAATAAATGAGTCGCCACCTTGTATGAGACACTATGAATGATTTAAGGCTGTACTACACCCCTCGTAAGGTCTGACCTTAAAATCATTTGGGTTGAGAATGGTCTTTTACTGATGCTAATATAATATCCACACTTTAAAGAGGATCCACATGTCTTTATAATACAATCACACACAAACAGTTTATATTGCATATAATCACACAAGACGGTTTATATTTCATGTAGTAGCCAAGCACTCCTAAAAGCAATAATAAAGCAGAATAAGTAATGAATAAAATAAACTCAGTCGGACATATCTTAGATTTGGCCGGATATATATATTAGCATTCTATGTCAGGCTGGACATGCTGGATGTTTGGTCGAATTTACTGCATAAACCGAAAAGTCCAGAACATAGAAGTATATATAAGATCAAATAACAAGAATATGACATGGCATGCTTGAAATCAATAACCATTAAGTGAAGAATCATTCATTGCGGTCATAGCAAAACAGTGATAAGACGAACATAATGGTTATATAACAGTAGTAATGATAAACCAATAAATAATGACACGCATACCAGTTTCTAGTGGTACATAGAGTTATATCCCGAGTATAAATCATACTACCATCTATTCAGATTCGGCTACGGAATCTACGTCTGGGTTTCCATCCTACATACCACAGAAAATTGAGTGTACGTGGACGGATGTAGCTAGTTTATACGGCCAAATTTACTATGTGATAGATGTATGTCTAGTCAGACATATGTGATTTCCTTTTGGATATAAGGCATCAAGTCAGAATAATAATAATGATGGGATAAAGACTATGGTGCCCTCATATTGCTACTTTTCGGATTTCTAGCTTAAGAAACGCCTTTGGAAAGCTTGGGTTGATTTTAAGATATCTTGAAGGAGTTGGGAAATTTAGGGTTCGATATTTGGTGTTTACTATCTTTAGATTCTGAGAAAGTCAATCCCAAAAATCCTATTTACTGTGTGTTGTGATGCTCTTTTTATAGTGTTTTGGGTTTGTTTAACAAGCTTTAAATCTCTTTTATTGAGAAAATGAGTTAAGAAAGAAAGTGGGGTTAAGAAGGAAAAAGGAGAATCGTTATGTTAATATGGAAACATGACACTTATTCGGCCTTATGTAGAATATATTTAGCCGAATTTGGGGATTATGTCCGACTGTTTTGGTGATTATGTCCGGCCGAATTTGGACATAGGTAATTTGGTCTAGATTTGGTTGTTCTTTTATAGTCCTTTAGAGTTTTTTTTCCCTTCCATCATTGAACCTTGTAACCTTCCTAAAATTTTCAGGTGCGCTCCTATAAGAGACTCATCATCGGGCTATACGTAAAAATATGGTGTCTACAGTCACCCCAACTTTGGTAGGCTTGTAGTGTGTGACAGTGACAAGTCTATCAAATTCATGCATGTATTTTTACTTACCTCGCTCGTCTGGCAGAGCTAGACTTACCTTACTCTATGATAATTTGTTTGTTTGTTTTTATGTTGTTGGTTGATAGACCCTCAGTTTGTTGATGCCTAGATCGGTGTGAAAATGAAAATGGGCACTCATGCTCCCGATGCTCGGATTGGTTGAGGTGAAAATGGGTGTTCGGGCCCCCCGATGACTTGTGAGAGTTGAAATGAAAATGGGTATCTGGGCCTTTTGACGCTTCAATCGATTGAATTAGGAATTGGCACTTAGGCCCCTGATACATCAATCAGTTGAACTAGGAATGAGCACTCGATCCTGTAACGCTTCGATCAGTTGAACTGAGAATAGACACTCAGACCCCGATGTTTCGATCGGTTGAACTGAGAATGGGCACTCGGGCCCTTGACGCTTCCATTGGTTGAATGAATAAAGGGCACTTGGGCCCCCGATGCCTAGAATGGTTGTACTAAGAATGTGTACTCGAGCCCCTGATACTTCGATCGGTTGAATGGAGAATTAGCACTCGGCCTCCGATGCTTCAATCAGTTGTGCTGATGATGGGCACTCAGGCCTCTGATGCTTCAATCGGTTATGCTGAGAATGGGCACTCGGGCCTCTGATGCTTCGATTAGTTGTGCTGAGAATGGGCACTTGGGCCATATGTCTTTTGTAAATGGGGTTTGCCCCTAGTAGTCTCTTGAGCTTCGCCCTCAATATTCTAACTATGGATGCTGCTTGTCTTGAAGGCTTTAACTTTTGATTGCATACCATATTCCTCTGGAGTTTTTTATTTTTACTACTTTAATTTCTTACAAAATAAATATTATATGTATGTATATATGTATGCATGCATGATTTGCTAACGTCTTTTTATGTTTCTATATCTGAGGAGCTAGAGAGACAAGTTAGAGAGTTGCATCAGTGATATGATATCTAAGTTAGATATTTTCCGCGTGCAGACCGTATTCGGGCAATGGGAGATTGGTCTGAAGTGACTACATTACTGAGGTGCATTGTGAGAATCTAAACTCAACCTGAAGAGCAGGGATTCGTTGAGGGGGAATCTTCTAATTTTTCATCTTTGTTTTCTATATGTCGAAACCTTTGAAGACTAATTTGCTATTCATGATACAATGTCATTTCCTTTATTCATTTTTCTAATGCATTACACAAGTGCAAAATCAACGCCTTATAAGTTTTCATTGTACATCTAACCACATGTGGTCCTCCCCTCTTGCACATTTCGGCTACTCCATTCTCTAAAAAAACTATCCACTTGAGGCCTCTAAAGCCTTTTTTTTTCAATCACCGTTGAGAGTAGTGCCACGTCCTATACTCTTATGTGGGAGGCATTGTTGGGCTATTTCTTTTGGCTCGATAAACATACGATATCTGACATGGTTACTGTTTGGGTTTCAGACGGGACTAGACAGAGGACCGCCAACCACTTTTTAGGGAATCATTTACTCTTGCAAACATGCCCTAATCCTTTCGAATTTTCAACCCATGAGGCTACTTTATCTTTTGCTTGGGCTTCTCTTTCAGGTTTTCAACCCAAAGAGCTAACAATATCTTTTTTTCTTTTTTTTTTCTCTTTTTTTTTCCTTGCCTTGTATTGAACGATGTATGCATGGTTGTTCTGATATTTCCACTTTTAGCTATAACTATACATTCCACGAACGTAATTTTGAACATTATTTCAATAAAACATTAGCATTCTTTCTTAGTACATGTGTGACCGGCGTAATCACACGCGTATAACGAAAGCGCACGTATCGTTCAAGTAGTATAAAAAGTATCGATCCCACGAGGACTTAATACCTAAGCTATTAATTAATTAAGCCAAATTTTTACAAGTATATAATGGATTGATTGTTTGATTGGGTGGTGACTTTAAACTTAAAACAGAAAATAAAATTTTTCAAAAGGAAATTGAGGAAAATTCAATATTATTAAACTATCCAGGGTTGTGAATCTTTCCAATATCTTTTTAAAAGATGAAGTGGTTATTTTACATTTGTGTAATATATCGGTTTATTAACCTGGAAAATGAAATTATGCAAAAGCCTCTTCCGATGGTCAAATACAAATACCCAGTATAACCCAATTAATCATATTCCTATGTTAACCAAGTTATCTGAATTCATGAAGATTAAGTTCCAATTATGGCTACCCCTGCTCGACAGGTATATTCATATCCTGTAAGGAAATCTATTAAAGGGTTATCTATCCTCAAGGAGATCGTGGGCTATTGAGTCTAAGGTCTTTAACCTAAAATCTCTTTTCCAAGTTCATTTTAAGTTTACCAGTTCAATTTTATTAATGGCCAGTTAATAAAAAGCATTAGGATTAAGGCTCAATAAATAAACCTTTATATTACCCAAACTGTAATTTAACCCCTTATAAACCGGTGAAATTGGATTTCATCACAACCCCAGATAATTGGCTTAATTACGACACATATTTACGGGTAGTAAAAGCTTAAATAAAATAAAAGACATAAAGTAAATTGCTGGAAATTAAATACTGAAAAGTAAATGACGGAAAATAAATGCTGAAAATTAAATACTGAAAAATAAATGCTGAAAGTAAATGTTGAAAGTAAATTGCTGAAAAGTAAATGCTGAAAGTAAATTGCAAAAAGTAAATAAAGTAAAAGTACAATAAAAGAAAATATTGAGGTAAAAATATTCACTTTCATTACTTATATTTTAGATATCTCCCTTAATATAAAATATTATCTTTACATGATAATTACCAACCAGCCATATAGGCGGTATCCTAATTAAGTCAAATTAATAATTAATTACCAACCGACCAACCAGGCGGTATCCATGCTTAGTCAGGTTAAAACCAATTTATAATTAATTACCAACCGACCAATATGGCGGTATCCTCGTTAAGTTAGATTTTAAATAGTTATTATATTATAATTAGGGGAGATTAATCTAAATAACAATAATAAAAGCTTTACCTTTTACCCCAGTAAGGGGGAGTTACCTCCTCATTGCTTGAAAAGTAAAAACCGAAAAAGTAAAGAAAGGAAAGTACTGAGCGTAAAAGTAAATTGCGGAAAGTACAAACTGAAAAGTAAAGAAAAGAAAGTGCGAAAGCGTAAATTAATTAGTGAAAGCTGTAAATAAACAAACAAGATACAATCTTCTTAGTTATTCTTAAGGAATTTCAAAGAAGAAAGTATGAATTTACAAATGAAATGGCTTGGTATTTATAAGCAAAATTTTGCCTCCATCAAATCATCCACCAAATCAATTATTAATTGCTCCACTAATTGCTCCACCAAAACCATTATTAATTACTCCACTAATTTCTATCATGTTTGGTGGGAGTTTGACTAATTTATTTTTTATTTATTTATTATTTTTTGCTTTGAAAATGACTTTAATAATTACACATAACACACTTTCGGATGTTTCATCAATTTCGGTCATGCAATATTCAGAATTCGAAATTATTTTGTTCTTCAAAGTTTTAGATCTTTAAGTCTTAATTAATCTGAAACTTGAATCCGCTCAATCCGATATCAGAGTAAAGATTTATGCCTAAAATACAACAGTTGCGCAAAACTGGAATTTCTGAAACTGCACTTCGTTAGAATGCACTTTCAAGTTTCCAATCTCTAAAATTAATATGTCAAGTCCAATTTTTGCCCTTATTTGACCTGTATTTCTTCCTAAATGATTTCATTGAGTCCTAATATTATTTTATCTGTAAAATAAACTAAAACACATCAAAACATTCATCAAACCTGAGAAACTAAACAAAATATTAAGTAAAAGGGGCGGTAAATATTGATATATTTTCCGTTCATCACACCCCCAAGCCTAAAATTTTGCTAGTCCTCGAGCAAAATAACAAAATAAAATACAAGAAATAATTAAAATTAAACTAAGCCACTTTCGTGGGGATCACGGTTGCATTTAGCGTATGCAACATACCTTTAAACCCCTATGTGTCCCTAGTGGACAAGTTGTAGTCTCGTGAGGGCTCACAGCAACGATACCCATAAACGTTTTACAAAAGTAAAAGGATAATAAAACTAATGCACACAAAAGTAAAAAGACAAGAGAAAAGAGAATAAAGAAGTTAGTGACTAAACATGTGAAACTTCTTATCCAAGTTAATAGTTGTTTTATTTCTTTCTAAATTACCGAATATGTGAATTCTCCGATTAGTTTTTTACCACTCTTCATATACATAGCCAACAAAATATTAATCAACACATTTTTGCCCACAATAGTCACAAGTACAGTTGAGAAGAAAGTAAAATTTTTGTCCTAAAGTTTTATCAGAATTCACACCTTTTTTAGCAATGGAATATTTTTCTGATATTTTTTTTTATTTTTGATTTTTTTTTATATACAATATCTTCAATCTATGTAGCGAGCTTTGGGACAGTGACTCCCAAACCAGTTGGTTTTAGGGCACTATGAGTTAAGATACCCCTACAGACTTAATTACTCAGACTTCAAATATATATATATATTTTTGCAACATCTTTGATACATGTAGCAAGCTTTGGGCCAGTGACTCCCAAACCAGTTGGTTTTAGGGCACCAGGTGTTAAAACACCCTTACAGACTTAACAACTCGGATCTCAGACGTGTTTTTGTTTTTTTTTTACTCCATCGCTTTTTAAGATGCTTCCTCAAATGAAACTAGAGCACTGAATATTTCAAACTTTTCAATTACAGCTCATGTATGTATGTTACCATGTATGCTGATAATACCTGTCAACTGAGCATATGAAGATTCATTTTAGTCAGTTTTATGGAGAATTCAAAAATTAAATAATTTAAAAGGAAATAAACAAAAATTAACTTGTTCCGAAATAGGTTAAGATACGTCTCAAGAATGGAAATTCCTTACACAGCTATCTCACACCAATTTCACCTGATTAATCAAATAAAAACACAAAAATATATAATTTTTTTTGGCTTTTTCGAAAAATTTTGACTAAAAATAAAATAATAAAAACAAGATACAATTTAACTATTCTCCTCCTCCAAACCTAAATGAGACATTGTCCCCAATGTCTTAAACAGTGGAAGAAAAGTTTAGAAAACCGTACCTGATTAGCTGGAATTCTACATCTAAATGAAAAGTTAAAGGTTAAGATCCAGGTTTATCCGACGCCTCTTACCACGATCATTATCGGACCAGTTTATCTTGGAAAGAATGGGGTCAATTTGAGGTTCAAAGGCTAAGATTTGGTCAATTAAATCTGGGGCAGTTCTGGCAGTAAAGAGGAGTTCTTTTACAGGCTTTGACACGAACCCATTTCTCCGGACATCATCAAGAAATACACAAAGAAAATCATAAAATCCATCAACATTGTATAGTCCAAGCGGTTTCTGGTGTATGTTCAAGTTGGCCTAAGATAGTACTGTAAAAATTTCCTCAATCGTGCCCAAGCCTCCTAGCAAAGCAATAAAAGCATCAGCACGATTAATCATCTCTTCCAGTCGTTCAGACATACCTTGCACGATTAGTTCCTCACTGTTTGATCATCCAATAAGATTCGCCTCCGCCAAGGGTTTTGGGATGATTCCCAAGACTTGACTGCCTCCATCCTGTACAGCCTTTAAAACTATCCCCATTAGTCCAAGATTGCCACCGCCATTTACTAAGTGCATATTTGTTGCAGCAATGACTCGACCCAATTCATGTGTCACTGTTACATATTCTGGTTTAACACCAACACTGGTACCGCAAAACACACAGATGTTATCAATCCGTCTTCTTGAAGTAGCTTCCATTTTTATCTGGATGCCTTCAAGGTGCAATGATGAGTTGAAAAATGGTGAGTAATAATAGCACAAGTATCTTTCAAAGGACGATTAGTAGCAAAATAGTAAATCTTGAAAGGTCAAAAAGTAGCCTGGATCCTGTCGGAGAAAATAACAAAACAAATCATAATTATTAGGAAAAGACAAAGAGATATAATATTTACAATAATGTAACGGCTTGAATGACGTCTATGCATCAGGGACAAGCTTCCCATCCAATTTTCTTATAAATTGGCAAACATGGTCTTTTAGAGTCAGATTCCCGAGACTTAACTGTTGTCTTTCTTTACGGAATTGTGCATATAACATGCGAATTTCGTGATACACATATCCACTGGGATGCGTCTCAAGAGTTTTAGATATGTCATCCAAAGACTCCTTACTCAAGCCATGCCTAATGAAATTAATCTTATCTTCACGATTATCATACACCATTCCTAAAGATCGACAACTAGTATCACAAAACATACGAGCACATTTATAACAAATACACATTCTTTTGGCTCTTCTCTTTTTAACATATGTGCTTCTTCCTAAACCAGGTAGATGTGAAATAAAAGAGTCAGAGGACTCACCTGCCAATCAGACCTGTGCTTCAATAATCCAACGAATGTCAGTAGGCATACCTTTATTCATCAGTAGTCTCATCCGTTCCAATCGAGCTTTGTAAACTTTTATCAGAGAATTTTAAGGGAGAGAAGGAAATTGCTTGTGAAGATTTACGAGAGAATCTTCCATCTTGAAATGACTTAACCTGCAAAAACTAAACACACAAAAATTAAAAAACACCAAATCACAATATATACACAAATTGCATGGGTTGCCTCCCAGCTAGCGCTAAGTTTAATGTCGTCAGCTAGACATGATTTCCTGAATGTTAGGCTGGATCTGAAAGTGTGACACTTTCTTTTTGTCGCTTAATTTATTCTCCCCAGTAGTGCTTGACATGCTTGTTTTTAACCTTGAATATTTTGTTGGAGTCAGGATCATGTAACTCAACGATTCTATCTGGTAAACCATGGTGATTAAGAATGGACCTGACTACCGTGATTTTGGCTTCCATGGGAAACGTTTCAAGCTTGACTTGTTTAACAGTACCATCTACCCTGGTTCCAGTTGTATGCGCACTAACTTCTCATCATGTCTCTTATTGGCCTTTCTTTGTACAATTTGGCATTCTCAAAAGGCTGTATGTGAAATTCCTCTAATTCGTTAAGTTGGTGGAACTGTTCCTCTTATGTTTCTTGTAGTGCAAGAATAGGCTTCTTCAGTGCGCAATATGCTTTATCTTCCGACTCCATATGTAATTGACATGCTTTAAGTTTGTCAGTAGAACTTTGCTTTGCATTGGAGTTCTGGATGGTACTATTTATCACATCAAGTCTGAAACATTCCTCATTCTTTTCATCATCTGGGATATTCATGGCCTTGAAAACATTGAATGTTACTTCTTGGTCATGTACCCTCATGGTTAGTTCTCCTTTATGTACATCAATAATGGTTCGACCAGTAGCCAAGAATGGTCTCCCGAGGATGATCGGCACATCTTCGTCTTCCTCCATATCAAGCACAATAAATCTACTGGGAAAATAAATTTGTCAACCTTGAACAGCACATCTTCAACTATACCTCTCGGAAATACGAGCGTTCTATCAGCAAGTTGTAGAGAGACTGAGGTAGGTATTGTTTCTCCAATCTGTATTTTCCTGTAAATAGAAAAAGGCATTAAGTTAACACTTGCACCTAAGTCACATAAAGCCTTACCGAATTCATGTTCTCCTATGGTGCAAGGAACAATGAAACTGTCAGAATCTTCCAACTTTGGAGGAAGCTTCCTCTGGATGATAGCGCTGCATTCTTTTGATAATGCTATTGTCTCGTAATCTCCCAATCTCCGTTTTCATGAAAGAATGTCTTTCATGAATTTGACATAGCAGGGCATTTCTTCCAACGCTTCTGCAAATGGAATGTTGATGTGCAACTTTTTAAACACCTCCAAAAATCGAGCAAATTGCTTGTCTAGTTTGTTTTTCTGGAGACGCTGTGGAAAATGTGGAGGTGGAGTGAATTTTTCTTGATCTTTTTCCTTTGCTTCTTTTTCCTCTATCTGTGGAACTGCATCTTTAGGAACCTCTTCAATTGTTGCCTTGATTCCAACATCTTTGTTAATTTCAGTATCATTTTTCAAAGTAATGGCTTGGCATTGCTCCTTCCCTCGGTTCCTTGGATTTGGTTCGGTGTTGCTAGGAAGGTAACCTGTCGGTCTGTAACTCTGAGCATTGGCCAGTTGTCCAATTTGATTCTCCAGTGCTTTGATGGAAGCAGATTAGCTTTGAAAAATAGCATCATATGCTGCTTGTTGCTTTTCGAACATCTCTGCAATCCATTATTTCATTTCTGGTTATTTTTCAAACTCATGGCTTTTATTTTGCTATTGAAATCTATGTGGTGGAATGTTCTTTTGCCCTGAATTGTTGCTCCATGAAAAATTGGGATGATTCATCCACCATGGGTTATAGGTGTTGGAATATGGATTTTTCCCCTGTTTGTTGAAATTGTTGACATAGTTAACCGTTTCTTCATGTTGGTTTTGCTCTGATGCTCCTCCATATGGTGAACTTGTGGCTCTTGCGATGTTTACAACTTGTGTGCTAAGTGTTTCTAGGCTTTTTTTACATTTGCTCCAACTTAGTATTCACTGCTGATTTAGCTCCAACTTCATAAATTCCTGTAATTCGTTGAAGCATGCTCCTTTTTTTTGCCACAATGAATTGTTGTTAGCCATTTCTTCGATTAAGTCCCAGGCTTGATATTCTCCTTTTGCCATCAAAGCTCCTCCAGCAGCAGCATCAATTATGGTTCTCATCAATCTAGAAAGTCCATTATAGAAAGTTTGGACTTGAAGCCATTTTGGAATCTCATGGTGAGGACATTTCCGGAGCAAATCTTTGTACCTTTCCCAAGCTTCGTAGAGAGTTTCTGAGTCAAGTTGTAAAAAGGATGTGATGTCATTTCTCAGTTTTGCTGTTCTGGCTGGTGGAAAGTACTTTGCAAGGAATTTGGTAGCTAGAGTGTTCCAAGTGTTGGACAGTTATGACCCATAGCGTCACTATTTATATAGATCATGGTGTTGTTGTACAAATTAACTATGTGACAAGGAGATTGCGCTCTTATCATTTGTGATTAGATCACCTAGATGTATAAATGATAGGAGGTCCCTATGATTAGTTCCTGGATTGAGATGATATAAGACATATCAGTCCTCGAAGGATTAATCATTAAATATCCCTAGTCGTAGTATTATCGAGACTGGACATCGATAACGCAGAATAGACTAGTATTGTACTTGTGCGCGTTGTGGGAGCACAACGGCATAGTTCTTATATATTTAAGTATTGGATACTTATGCAAGTGTGATAGGAGGTTGTGTTTACCGATGGTGCGTAAACAGCTTCGCTCTGGATAGACCCCTCGAAATTCCATTGGTAGTATGACTATGTGTCTATGGAAGTCCGATATCAGGGTAGGTGTATTTGGTCTTAACCTGAGACTTGCATCGCTAATACTTGCGACAATCGGTATGCTTTAGTTTTGGTCGTCCAGGGCTTTAACCGCTTCTGTGTACGCCTCTGCTGGGTATATTGAGAATCATAGTGTATTGGGTGTGATGTCAAGACAGAAGTATCACTCCAGTCATAGTGGAGATGATGTCACGTAGGATACGGTACTAGTGCTCTTAAGTACTGCAGTCATAGGGATATTATGACTAGGTCATGTATATCCGATAATAGAGACTAGTTACCAGACATCCGACATGTGCTTCGTACGGGGCAGACACATTCCAGCCTCAGGCCTAGCACGTGACATTAGATACTGATCGCAATACGCAATACTATGTATACTACGCCTGACATAGATTATATATTCCAGTAAGATTATTTCTGGAGAATTGGTAGGCACGGTGCTTTGCTAGAAGCCAACCATGTCTTGTAAATCGGTAAGCACGTGGTACTAGGTACGCACGAATTCAGATAATCCGATGACCGTATTTACTGCCAATATATCCAGGGATCTCTTGGGTCGCTTCCCAAAGATTCACCGATGACAGTTGACTCGAATTAGAATTAATCTGGGATTAATTAAGAGAGAGAATTAATCTGAGATTAATTAAGATGGAGAAAATTAATCCGGGATTAATTGAGGTATTATTTAATCTGGGATTAAATGTGTTCGAAGAGAGAGAACGCGATTAATTTGGAATTAATCGGTAGAATAAATTTAATAGTTAAATTTGATTTTTCTATTCAATTTATTCGTATGGGCTAAAATTAATATATCGGATATATTAATATGAATTGGATTTCATTACGAAATTAAAGTTGGACTTTAATACGAGCGAATGAATTAATTTAGAATTAATTCGTAAACAACATTCGTAATATATTTACGAGGCGTTGTCATTTAATTAAATTATATTTAATTATTTAGTGACGGAAATTCGTTTAATCGGATTAAACGAATCCGAGCCGCGGCAAACATTCGTAGAATCCATTTGAATTTTGAATTCAAATGTGGGGCCCACTTCACATGTGGTAGTTGGGAGGGTAGTTGGCATTTATGCCAAGCCACCAACCATCCAACCACCTTGTAATGGTTTTGGTAAAACCATTTACCCAACCACCTAGTTTAGGTGAAAAGGGTAAAAGGGATTTTACCAAAAGCCTTCTCTCTCTCTTCACTTCCAACACAACACTTGAAACAATTGGAAACCCTAATATCCTCTCCTCCATGGGCGTGAACTTGGACTCTCCCTCTCTTTGATTTTGTTGCAAAATCAACAAAGCTAGCACTTCATGGAATCAACTAAGGTGATAGGGAAACTAACTCAAGGGTTGGAATCATCACTCAAAGCTTGGATCTTGGAGATCTTCATTCACAAATCAAAGCTTGGAATCAACAAAGGAAGGATCTTGGAATCCAACTCAAAGCTTGGAATCAACAAAGGAAGGATCTTGGAGATCTTCTTCTCAAAATTTTAAAAGCTCAAATCCATTCAATGTAAGTAATTCCACAACTTATAATGAATTTATGAACATGTTTTCATGCTTATTAGATCCTTGGCATGTTCTACGAACACTAACTATGGTATCAAGAGCCAATTTTAAGCATGAAAATTTTAGGGTTCATGAGACTAAAATTTGGGGCTTTTGTGTTTTGAGCATGATTTCTTCAAATTGATGCTTTGAGCATGCTTATAATTATGTTAACTTAGAGTTGTGCATGATTAGATTTGGAATAAATTGATTGGATCAAATTTTGGACTCCCCCTTACCTTGGCCGAAACTCACTGTAATTGGACTGCAGTTTTATTTTTTTTGTAACATGAAATGATGTGTTTAAATGCATGTTTAAATGTTGATTGTTGGTTTGATTGGATTGGAATCAAAGTCAATAAAGTTTATTTTAAAATCAAAGAGCATGTTGAGCATGAAATGATGTATTTAGGATTCAATTTGTGTTGAGCATGAAATGATGTGTTTTGGCTTCAATTTGTGTTGAGCATGAATTGATGGATTAAGCATGATTAATTAAGTTAATTGTATTTTGGAAATATTGAGTTTAATTAATTAATCATGGCTATTACACTTTAATTAAAATAATTGTGATATTTGGAATATTATAATTATGTTAATAAGCCTTTAATTTAATTGGGCTAAAAGTGTGTATTTGGGCTTAATGGGCTTGGTTTGACTAAGTTTGGTTTTGGACTTTTGGATTGGATCCAATTGGGCCCAAAACAAATTCCATAAAGTCCAAATATATCACTTGACCCTTTAAAGAATTTAATTGGGCCTAATGGGCCTAAATTGATTTGTTGGCAATAGGGTGATTCCTATTGGGCCTTGGCATTTTGGGTTTGATCCATTATGGCCAAAGCCCATGCCTTAAGAATTAATTAAAAGCCCATTGGACTTTAATTAAAATGACATTGGATGTTATTGGGCCTTTGAGACCCATTAAGATTGGATTTGGAATCAAAGTCTTTAAGGCTTATAAGTAAGTGTATATATTTAATTTGGAATTAAATATATATTAGTATTGAATACAAATAAATTGGATTTAAAGTTGTAGTTCAATATAATTCAAGAATACTTACTTTGAGTATTTATTCTTAAACGAGTTTGACTCACGCAAATCAAATCGTTGTTTGAACATTGGATGGTCATTATTTCAAAGATTAATTAATTGGATTAGATTGATTGAATAACATGATTATATGAATACATGAATGTGTTGTATGAATAATGTATATCGGATGGATATTAGAAGGGCGAGGGCAATTTCGGAAATTGTAATAAATTTAGAATTTATTTAATTGGACCTGCGTGTCCAGCCTTTTATCTCATTTCTCATTGTATTTGTCTTCTCACCAATTCCCCTCAATGTAAATGAGGTTTCTTTATTGTATTATGTAATTGGGTAGAAGTTAGAATAGTTCTAGCCGGGGAGAGGAAAAAGAGTGATTTGTTCTAGGAACAATTTGTGACATATCCATCCGTATATCATTATTAATTTATTTATTTATACGCGCTTTATTATGTATTTAGAATGCATGTTTAAGGGTGTATGATGATGAGACCTTACAAAGATAATAAATTGGTTGCCAATTTTACGCGAAAAACCCTCAAAACATATTAAGCGTTTTTCCTTCCGTTGAGTGATTCTTACTCAAGATCCAAAGTTGGCATTGGTTTGTTGGCCAAAGTAAAGACCTTGTCAATTGCGGATGTGTTTGAATCATGAGAGCTTTGTTCCATATCGGTGTCTTGTCCAAGTTGTGATTTGTTGGCCAAAGTCAAGATCACTTCTTGTCCATCGACATTGATTACGAAGCTTTCCATGTCAATGGGTTCCGCTTAACTGGGATCATTAAGTTTGTTGTGCCAAAGCCAAGCTTAGTTGATTCATACGAATAAGGTTAGGTAATATATTTGATATATTGGCATATATAAGATATATGTTTCGGACTTGGATGTCCACCTACTGGATCTAGGAATTGGATGAGATCCAATTGATCTTAGAGATCTACCTAGTTAAATATCATACAGCTTGTTGGCCAAAGTCAAGGTTGTGTGTTATTTAACGGGATCCTAGCCCACTAGGAAACTAGGTTTCCCGAGTACTCAACAGATGGTTAGAGGCTCGCCAAAAAATAGTGGGAGGCGAGAATTAAATTTGCAATATTCGTTTATTACTTGCCATACGCGCTCAATCAAATATCATTCGTCAAATATATATTATTTATTAGTTGGACTAATATTTATTTGTTGTTTTAATAAACAGTTGGACTGTATTCAAACTACTTCATTTATAGCTGATTATATAATTAGATTATAGTAATCAATATATTTGAATTATACCCTTCATTTATAGTTGATTATATAATTGGATTATAGTAATCAATATATTTGAATTTTACCGATAATTTATAGTTGATTATATAATTGGATTATAGTAATATATATTTGATATTAACCAATAAAAGTATACTTGATTATATAGTTGGACTATAATAATCATTATATTAAATAGTACCTGAAATCGTTGATTAAATAGTTGGACGATTAGAATCAAGATAAATTGAAAGATTAGTGTTTAAAACATAATCCTAGTGAAAATGTGTTTAAATGACTTTAATTTTCAAATTGGGAATAAATTTCAAGATAGTCCTGAAAACTAAGAAGTTACTTTATTTGATAAAATAACATATTAGGCCTAAGCCCAAAGTTAAGCAAATAGTAGAGCATGATCTTTGGAAGATTCATGTGATGATAACTTTAGTGTTTGATCCATTATACTTGTCAAAAGGACTCATTAATTTCCTAATCAGAACTAAGGATTAGATCCTTAAAGTATGATGAAGAAATTGAAGGATCATCATAGATCTATTCTTAGATATTAGAAGTATTAAATTACAATTAATAACTCTTGGAGAGTTAATGGCTATTCTCAAGGAGATAAAGCCAAAGTTTGCAATAAGGCAAGTAGTGCAAGGCTCACCTTACTTCGATATTCTAGAAACCCAAGGCTTGGCCAAAGGCTTCTGGGATATAGAAAAGGGCAAAGGCAAAATCATTACTGTCTTCTAGGAAGACAAATGACATATCCCAAGATGTCTGCTTAAAAGATGATCCACATCACACAAGGCAGTTTATATTTCATATAATAGCCAAGCACTCATGAAAGCAATAATAAAGCAAAATAAATAACAAATAAAATAAACTCAGCCGGATATGTATATTAGCATTCTATGTCTGGCTGGACGTGCTCGATGTCTGGCTGAATTTATTGGATAAACCAGAAATTCCATAACGCAGAAGTATGCATGAGATCAAATAACAATGATATGTCATGGCATGCTTGAAACCAATAACCATTTAGTATAGAATCATGCATTGCGGTAATAGCAAGACAGTGATAAGACAAAGAGAATGGTCATATAACATTAGTAATGATAAAGTAATAAAGAATGACATGCGTAATCATTTCTAGTGGTACGTGGAGTTGTATCCCAAGTACAAACCATACTAACATCAATTGGATTCGGCTACATAATCTACATCCAAGTTTCCATCATATATACCACATAGAACCGAGTGTATGCGGCCGGATGTAGTAAGTTTAAACAGCTAGATTTACTATGTGACAGATGTATGTCCGGCCGGACATATGTGATGTCCGGTCGGATATATGGCTTCAATTCAGAATAAGAAAAGTGATGGGATAGAGACTATGGTGTCCTCAGGTCACTACCTTTAGTATTCTTGGCTCAAGAAATCCCCATAGAAAGCTTGGGTTGATTGCCAGATTTCTTACAAGAGTTGGGAAATTTAGGGTTCGGTGCTCGGTGTTTACTGTCTTTAGTTTATGAGAATGTTGATCCCAAAAATCCCATTTATTGTGTGCTGTGATGCTCTTTTTATAGTGTTTTGGGTTTGTTTAATAAGGAAATAATATCTTTTGTTGAGGAAATCGGTTAAAAAGGAAAGTGGAGTTAAGAAGGAAATTGGTTATAAGGAAAGAGGAGAATTGTTCTGTTAAACTAGAAATCCGACACATATCTGGCCTTACATAGATTATATCCATCCAGATTTGGGGTTTATATACAGCCAACTTAAGTGATTATGTCCGATCGAATTTGGACATAGGTGATTTGCTCTAGATTTGGCTTTTCTTTTAGAGTCATTTGGAGTTTTCTTTCCTTTCCAGTGTTGAACCTTACAACCTTCCCAAAAATTTTAGTTTTGCTCCCATAAGAGACTCATCATTAGGTTATGCGTAAAAATACAATGTCTACAATGGCCTTTGACTTTTAACGATGGAATGGAACTAAAGTAGCCCAAGGTTTAACCTTTAGCGTAGGAGAGAATAAGTTTGCGTACCCCCTGTTGGTGCCCAAGCTAAGCAACCCTAAGGCATAAATTGACTTACCACATGTGCGGGAGAGATAAGATTGGAACGATGTATGATGTGTGAACAAGCCTTGTATTTCATGCATCATACTGACTCTTTTTAGATGAAGCCATCATAGCGACACATTGGGTTATAGAGGAAGACAGACTGATGAAGAAACAGCTAGCAAATTCATAAATGGCTAGTAGTGACAGTTCCCGGTTAGACCAATTGGAAACCACCATGAAGAAATGGCAGAATAATTATAGACTGTGATCAATGACATGGCTAATCAGGCAGTAACCCAGACGATAGGGGCTGAGACTAGTGATTAGAGGCATGATAAGACTAAAAATAGAACAACTGATGAGATCCATGTTGTGGATGACAATAAAAGTTAAAGAAGAAAATGGAGGCAGTGGCCCAAAGGATAAAAGAAAACATGAAGAATTGTTGGATTATAATGCTATGACCTTTAAAAACTGATGCCCACCCAGTTTAAGATTCTTAAAATGACAAAGTTCAACGGGAACGGGGATCTAAAAATACATCTCCGATAAAAATATGTCTTTGATGAGTGTGACGGGGATATCACAACGCCAAGTGCATAAGATATTTTGGATGTCGTTGGAGGGTGCACTTGTTGTATAGTACCCACAACCTTGAGAAGAAAATAAAAAATTAATTGGCGAACCTTGGCCAGAGCCTTCCTAAACCAATACATCACATGCATGGAGATATATTTATCACTTCGCAACTTGGAGAACACCAAACAAAAGCCGGACGAAAGCTTCAAAGAATATGTGGACCACTGGAGAAGCCAGCTTCTGAAAATACAGATGCGGCCTACGGAGAAAGATCAAATCAAAATGATAATTAAAGGCATTAAACCCTCCATTTACGATAAGTTGGTGAGGATGACCTCTATGATCTTAGATTTCAGACAGTTGAGAGATATCATTATGGACATAGAAGATGAAGAATCATAAAAAAAAAATCTCTATAGCCAAGGGTGACAAAAGAAAAACAACGGAGGAAGTCTATGAAATAGAACATTGGAATTGAATGTCATCCATGAGCGACACTTCTCCAACATGGGAAAATCGATGGATTAAGTACTTGAAGAATTGAAAAGGCAGGGTCCTTTAAAGCCGTTGGACCCATAACAGAAACTGATGACTAAATATGGAAACCCGGCCTAGTATTGTGCATTTCAATAGTTTATTGGTCATGAGTCTAAAAGATGTGCTCTCCTGAAACATGAGATTCAAGACTTGATTGACGCATGCAAGATACTGAATCTTGAAGGATACCACTCATAGGCATGATTGTTGCATTACATCTCTTTTTCTCGTCATGTAATGACTTCTCTTCAAGTTTGATGATAATAAAAATCCCTCTTTCTCAAGAATATCCTATCACTAGAAAAATGAGCATGTCTAAAACCTTAAGGCAATTCTTTAACTTTGGAATCACTAGTAGAATGCCATCCAAATATTTTGCACTAAAACTTGTACTTAGAATTGTATTGCATACTTAGAAAGAATTTATGCTGGCATGATTTATAGAGATGTAAAAAATATTTGGCACTCATTTGATTCCCTTCCAAAGTCAAGAATAAGATGGCGGTAGGTTAATGAGATAACACAAGCACTAAAAAAATAAGAAAAAACAAGAGAGAAAGGAAAAGAATAGGTGAATCTCATAAAAATCTACTCTACTGTGAATTATTTAGTAACGAGAAGTATCATGGACCCCACAGATACTTTTGCGTGAAACGAAAACTCAAATATTAAGTATGTTAAGCAACTTAAGTTAATAAGTTATTGAGTAACAGGGACTTGCATCACAAATGTGAAGTCTTTGCGTCAAAAGAAAATTTGATGACTTAAGGAAGCTAAAGATAAAAGATAAGCCCTTCGTAAAATAAACTTATGGCAAACTCTGAAAATCTTGTTGATCCTTAACTATGAGTTAGCTTGTCTAGACAAATGAAATGATAAAATGAGCTAAAGTGTAAGCATTAATCTACACTTAGCACCAGCATAACTTATCCTGGTTACACGTAATTCTTTGTAAAAGAATCATATATATACTGAGAAGCATTTGAAAGGTGAAACATTTGTTGGAATTGAAGTATCGGGGGCCCAAATGCCCATTTTTCATCTCAATCGAGGTCAAAGCACCTCAACCGATTGAGACATCGGAGGAGCTGTAGGTTCATCAATTATCACAGCAGAATTTGAGGCATCTCAAATCGATCGAAGCATCGAGAGGCTTAAGCATCCATTAACCAACAATCAAACCACAACCAATGTCAGGTAAGTTCGGCATTGCATGACTTTGATAGACTTGTCACTGTCACACACTGTACAAGCCTACCAAAGTGGGGGTGACTATAGACATTGTATTTTCATGAATAGCCTAATGATGAATCTCTTATGGGAACATGCCTGAAAAGTTTCAGAAAGTTGTAAGGTTTAATGTTGGAAATGAAAGAAACCCTGGAAGATCCAGGAGAACCGCCAAAACCCGGGCCAAACAGCACCACTATCTGAGCAAATGTAAAATTATCCAGAATATTCGACCAGACATACTTCAAGTCTTGCCGAATATGCCTCGGGTTTCCAGTTTTATAGAAGAATTCGATTTCTTTCTTTCTTAACCAATTTTATAAAACCTCTATTTCCTTCTTAACCAATTTCATTAACATATGAGATCTTTTCCTTATTACCCAAACCCTACACACTATAAAAAAAATGGATCAAAACACACAGAAAGGGGATTATTTTGGGGGAATATTCAAAAAAACCAAAACACAGTAATCTTAATTCCATCTCCAGTAAGACCTAATAGCCAAATCAAACTTTCAAAGGTATTCTTGGAGCCAAGTTACACTTAAAGGTACAACTTGAGGGCCTTAAAACCTTAACTCCGCATCTTATTTTCCCAGTTCATTGACGTCATATATCTGACAGGACATCCTCTATGTTCAGCCAAATATACAATTGTCACATGGAAAATCCGACCAATCAATTGGCTACATCTGGTCGTCTGTGTTTCGTGGTATATAGGATGGAAATCCCGATGTAGATTCCATAACCGACTTCAAATATACGGTAATATGGTTAGCACTCGGGATACAACTCCACATACCATGCGAAAACGGATGTGCGCGGCCTTGCATCTATATTTATCATCTTGATTTTGTCTTCTTTAATTGTTTAATTATTACTTTACTTCTTTGATTGTTTTGTCATCTATTATTTTCATAATTAGTATTATGCATGATCCTGCACTTTATGGTTACTTGTTCCAAGCATGATATACCTCTGTTATTTGTTGTCATGCATGTTTTTGCGCTTCTGTCTTATGCAATATATCCGGCCAGAGTTTCAGCAAGTCCAGCCGGACATTAATATGATGACATAAATCCAGGTGGACGTTGATAAAAATGTCCAGATATTAAGCATCTAAAAAATTTTGCCAGGCCTGGCTTTAAGATATGTATTATGATCTGTTTAATTTGTGTTGTACTATGATGTTCACTGCTTCTAGATATTCACATCTATTGCTATTATTAATTTACTATTTTTATTATCTATGTTTGTGCTATTGTGTGTCTTTAAATTATTGTTGCGTTTTGTTGTCTTATAAGATATGGTGATACCTCTTTTGAACATGAATATTATACTGACATTAGTAAGGGATTATTCTGAACCCAAATGGATTTAAGATTGGACCTTGCGAGGGGTATAGTGCGGCCTTAAATCATTCCCAGTGTCTTATATTAGGTGGCGACTCATTTATTCTCCGGTTAGTCCCCAATGGGCTATCCGTACTCTCTACGGACTACAAGCCCAACAGTGTCGTAATCGTCGATGTCATAGGTATAACAGTAAACCCCATTTTACTCCTACATATATGTGTCCCTAATTATAGGGATAAATCTGAGCACCTACAATATATAATGCACATTGTAATGGCATTGATTATGATTTATTCTATGAGAAAATTATCAAAACCTCTATTTGTTAAATATATCATTAACACCTCCTACAATTAAAAGCATTTTTAATTTTCAATTTTGTGTGTGTTTTTATTGTTTTGATTTATCCAGTATTAAGTTTTTATAATTTTTTATCACGTCTACTTTAATAAATTGCACGGTTAAGATTCAATTATTTTTATTTATTATCTATTAATTACCAATCATATATATATATATAAACCAACTTGATACAAAAATTTAACTCAACACCAAATTCAAATCCTACTTTTTTTACTCCTAATTTTTTTTTTTTTTTTTTTTATAAATCAATTGAAGGTTTTACCACATTGGTGAACTAGTAGAAGACCAAAAAAAAAAATTTACATTAACAATTTTTTCAAAGAAGTGTTTGGATTGGGTTTGAAACCCATTTTCTATCAAAACAATTTAGAATTTTTCGCCATTTTCCTTTTATTTATTTCATTACAGACGCGCGGACTTTCCAATGGCTAGTTGTATGAATGTAAACCCTGTATAATTATTCGATTTTTATTAGTCTGGGGAACATTATACAACACCATTCTCTTAACCTTTTTAATTTAAGGATGCTAATTATAAATGTGTGTGTGTATATATATATATTGATTAAAAAAAGTTATGTCTACCAGTTTCCTAATCGTAAACTCATTTAAATTATTGGGGATACCACTGATTGATATGAAAGATTCCAATTAGAAAGTCAAATAAATTTCAAAGATTTCAAACATTTGTAGGTCCTTCATAAATTTTATCGCCATCTCAAAGTTCATAGAACACATTAGGGTTTCTAATTAATATTGCAGCTAGCTAATTGATGACAATAATGATAATGTTTACTATGCATTGATGGTGGTGCATGGTCCGATCCAACTAGTTCAATATTATCCATTTTGGAAGCCTGTCAGTCCATCAACCTTACGGCCCGACCCACCCTTCTTATCGGCGCTTTATTTTGATTATCAAAGGTTGCCCATTTCTGAAACCTTGACCCAAAACTCATTCAATTAGTTGAGATAATCCTTTAGTAATAAACACATCAATAAATTATCTCTCAAACAATATTAGATATTACAATATGCCCATTGACATATTGGTTGGGTGAGCCGGTTTTGATATTATTTGCAAGATCTAACCTAATTAACCAGATATTCTCCGTTTTGGAAACCTACTAGCCGAGTTGGTCTGCCCTCCTCGCTGTTTTGTTCTGATTACTGTTGTGATCCATCTACAAAACCTTGATCGAAAACACATCCAACTAGTTAATTATAAACATATCACTAAACTACCTTTCAAGCCATGTTTGATATTACAAGTTGACAAAAAAACAAATAAGGGAATATTGGCTAATCGATCACCTTTCACAAAAAGCAATTTCATATAGAAAGAATATATTGAAATTTGGACTCAAGGGGCCAGTAGGGAAGGCAAAAAAAAAAGTTGAAATGAGAGAAGATGCCCTTGCGCTGGGGCTGGTACCAAAAGCTTCGTACAGATTCGATCCCCTTATACCCAAATGATCGATCTCTTTTAGGAATTTCAAACCCAGTAATTAAACTGACCCCCTACCAACACACAGCTTGATCTAGACTCTAGTTTCTTGATTTCTTCAACTTCTTAATCGCTTTTTAAAATCCATATATTTCAATATTAAGCATGTGATTTTAATTAGTTAGGGTCAATTATTGCAATTATACACTTGTGTGATTTCACGTACATATTAACAAATGGTTATACATAAGAGGCTTCTATTATATATTCTCTATTTATAGTGACAGCTAAGAATAATTACCGGGCTTAGAAGATAAGTCTTAGTTAACCCTCAATATAAGAGCTATTTTTTATTATGAGTTAGATCAAATCAAAAAGCACACAAGTCATAAGAAAATATCTCACATCAATTGAGAATAGTTACTAGACTATAAACTCACCTTAACCCATCAGACTTTTGACGTGAGATTTTTTTGACTATTAGAGAATAGAAGATGAACAGACATGTTAGCTCTTTGTGAACAAGGTACTTGCTTATTAATAATTTTTTATTTTTTCAGCCTGCGTAGTGCAGTTTCTCTTTTATTTCATATAGAAAAAAGTCGAAGCTTTTAGTTCAAATTTCTTATAAGTAAAAAATCCTAATTAAAAAATCTGTAATAAAATCTTATAAGTCATTACATTCTTGATTAGTCTTTTAAAATTCACTGAATTTATTTATCCATAAATAATCCTTTAAAATCTCAATTGAATACACCCCACTTAGATTCACTATGCAAGAACTACTAGTCAGAGTCAACATCGTAGAGCACAACTGTTAGTTCCATTTTTATTGGTAAATTCTGTAAAAAAATAAGTTCAATTAAGTTGTAATGAGTCTTGAAGATCTCGGAGTAATTGGACAAGTATTTGGACAAAATATGATGGAGTTATGAATATTCCAAAAGATTTAGAGCTCAAATTGACATAAAGTCAGGTTCATTGGAAATTAGACTCGAAGACGATCACGTACATATAAAGAACGTATGATTTGGCCAATGGAAAAGAAAGTTACAAGTATTTTAAATTACCACCGAAAACCAATCCGCGACCCGCGTTCGTGTGGCATTCGTATTTTCGTTCGAACGTTTCAAGGCAGAAACTTTGCGTTTGAAGTGCATTCGAACGTCCCTGCATAAGTATGTTATTTTAGACACGTTTTTAAGCCAAAATAACACTAGGAAACCCTTTCATTTGCCCTACATATATAAACAAACATTGAGCCACCTTCACAAGTGTTGAAAATATATTATCTTGAGCCTAAAAACCTTCATAGCTTTTCAACCTTAGTGATTTCACCTTGAAGACTTATTGTTTCTCATGTTTTCTTTGTGTTTGGTGAAACCGTTCTTTGTTAAACCTTCAACACAACAAACCCAATTTCCTAAACCTTCAGAGTTCTCAAGGAGGAAGATTGGCAGTCGGAGTTCCGGCATTCAGAGTTACAGAGTTGATTCGCTCAGAGACTTCAGAGAATCTGAAGAAACCATGGGGTACGGGCTCTTCGAGTTCTTACAGTCTAGAGGTACTAAAGTCGGTGGAGTTGCCACCATAGATCTTTTACCATCACTGTAAGTATTTTTCTGTTATAGTGGATTTTAGGCTGGTATCCGAGATACCGGGAGTGATTTTTTACTTGCACGAGTTTTTCACTTCGTCACCAAAATATTTGTATTGATTTTGTGTGATTGGTTTATTTACTGCATTATTTTTTATTTGTGTTGAATTATAATTGTTAGACTTAAGGGTGTTTGTTAATTTAATTAATCCATAGAAATAATATTTAGAACTTATCTTAAAATATTGTGATAAATTCCGCATAGGGTCAGAACCATGGATAAATACGAACTTTCAATTGGTATTAGAGACTGAACTCGATCCTTGACCCGTTAGCTATGGAAAGAAGCCAACCTTTAATTTATCTCTCATTCTTTGATGGGACTGAATATTTGCATTGGAAGGTTCACATGAGAGCGTTCCTTAAATCCTTAGATGAGAGGATTTTGGATGACAGTAGAGTACGGGTGGAAACCTCATGTAGTTATGGTTGATGGGGTCATTTCCCCCAAAGATAAACTGACCTAGACCGATGATGAATTTGACGCTAGTAATAGGAACAGCAAGGGAAAAAAAGCCATTCATGGTGATGTATGCTCAGCTGAGTTTAGGAGAATCTCAATGTGTGAGATATTCAAGGATGCATGAGACATCCTATGTAGGGGTATTTAGGGGCTAAATCCGGTAACGCAGCGGAAGCGGCGGAAGATCGAATTTTCCGATTTCAAAAATTTTTCTCGGATTAATTAAATAAACATATTTATTTAATATTCCAATATTCAAATTATGAAATAAAATTCAATAAATCATATTTAGGTGAATTTACCAAATTACCCTTACTTTGGTATTTTGTCCATTTTAGTCCGAAATTGATCTAATCAATTTTGAATGATTCTAAATCATTTCTAAGATGAACTTAGCATGTTCAAAACATCAAAACACCAAAAGCAACCAAATCCCCAAATTTTGCAAGTTTGGCCGAATGCACCCAATTGGTGCCATTTTGTGCACTTTGTCATTTCATGCATCAAAACACATCAAGATGTAATCCAATAAACATGAAACTTTATATGCATCATATACACATCCAAATGCACAACATATATGAAAATTCCCAAATTTGGAAGTGGTCTTAAACCCTAATTTTTCAATTTCATCAAATTGGACAAATTAGACCAAATTGGTTAAATACAACACTTTAATCATCTTTCTTCCATCCAATCAAAGTCTCAACACAATGAAACAACTCAAGATCAAATCTAGGTCATCTAAGAGTGGGTCAACAACTCTAGATTAGCAACATGGTTTCCAAAACCTTAAAAGAAAGCTTATAACTACAATAGTCACAACCTTCCTTCATCATACATGCTCAACACTTCCATCAAAACTTCCATCAACAAAAACACAAGGAATAAAGAAAGAAATAACCTAAGAACATCATATGTTAAAGCCTAGATCCTAAGGAACATTTTCCTTTCTAATAGCAAGTTGGAAAAACTCACTAAAATCCAAGCTTTCTTTGATTTCTTCTTTCTTTCTCACAAGCTTCCTTTCCTTCCATTAATGGAGTTTTTCTTTAAAGTGTATTAGGTTAACAATGAAATGAAATGAAAAACAATATATACTTGTATCAAAGATGCCTTGGCCGAAATTCACCAAACCAAATATAAGTTAATTAATTTCAATTTCATTTCACCTTACATTTGATCAACTTGATAAAATATCTTAATAACACTTTATAGATATTTAATTAAGTCAACAAATGCAACTAAGAAAAATATATCTCTTATATATTAAGTGTATTGGCCGAAATTAAAAGAAAATAAAGGAAAAAGATATTTTATTTTTCAAACAATTTTGAACAAATATCTTAAGAAGTCAAAATCAATTTGACAACCTTTTCCTTTAATGTAAAGTCAAACATTTACACTTATAATCATTTCCTAACTTTATCATTTGGTGATATATTTATATTTTAATTATATTAATCATTTAACAATTAAATAATTAATTAATTAATTAAATACAAATATATCAAATATATGTATTATATTTACTTTAAATATCTCAAATACATATATTGATGATATATGTCAAATACCTTTATTTGACTATTTATTAATGTGTATTTAATAATATCATATATTAAATACAAATACACATTAATTAGGAAATGACGTTCGACCCGTTCGCATGTATTTTTCGTTTAACGATTAAACGATTTATAAATAATCATCATTATTCATAATTGTTGCTCTAGTGCTCTACGAGTATGTTTCATTATTGAGACTCTCTAGATTCAGGTATATCCGTCATGAAATCCAATTTCATGTACATAATCTATCCACCCGTAGATTATGATGATCACGGATAAACTAGCTGAATCATACAGGTCGAGGTCATTGCATACGTATAATCCCTCCGTCACAGGTATCCAGATAATCCCAGAGATATAGATGTAAACGTCCAATCTCTATAGGTATTATCTCGTCGACGTATCTATTAGCAATCTTTAAATAACACTCGGAACTTACTTCCGATGTATACTGTGGCCACAGATTTAACAGACTGCTAAATATATATGGACTACCTATGCTCTGTACACAGAACTGACGGATCCTATCTTGACACACACAGGATATCCTGAGGATCGATCCACACCCAACGAACAGGCGGAGGTCTGATCTAAATAGATCGGTGACGTGACTGCCATCTAAGTGTGGAGGATGTCTCATACATCCACAGTGGTGTCTCAAGTCGAAGGACCACTATGCTACTCAACCCGAGAAGATTCTTATTGACGTTGGCGTACCATCCATTAAGAATCTTCGATGAGACGTTCAGTGTTTATCCACTATAAACACCTACACGTCTATACGAGTCTCCATAGACTCATGGTTCATTGGGATAAACCATCGGACCAAGTCTCGATATACGACATGTACTGGTATCAACGGATTTGACTAACCGACCCGTGTTAGCAAATCTTGACCAGGAACTATGTTTGATAATATACATATAGCAGTGACACTTCCCAATGTCAATTACAAACTAACTTTGTAACTGTGTACTGCATTATATATTATCGGGCCTTTGTCTAATATATACATATCACTAAACCATATTTAGTTTCAATCTAATCGTAATCAGATCGAATATGTATATAAGAACAAGAGGTGCAACCATAAATAAGTAATATTATAGAATAAGGGGATGTTCGTATTCATGAATCAGACATAAATACGGCCCGGATTGGCGCTCTGAGCACCAACCCCAACATCCTACAGACTGTGCATGAGGACACACTGTCTGTTACAAATAATAGACTCCAAGATCTTGCTACTAGTTTTGAGGTCGCTAGAATTAATGATGATGACCTTTGATGAGTTCTATGCTGAGATTAATGACATAATTAACTCAAGCTTTAACCTAGGTGAGATTATCCCTACCAGTAGGATAGTTAGGAAAATCTTTAGATCCCTCTTTGATAAGTTCCTACCTAACACAACCGCCATCGAGGAAAGCAATGACCTCAATCAGATTAAATTAGAAGACCTCCTAGGAAAACTACAAGTTTATGAGAAGAAACTTCCTGATTATAAAAAGCCAAAAACTATAGCGATGAAGATCGCGAAGGAAATTATTCATGATCCGTCAAGTAATGATGATGATAGCCTCACGGATCATGATTTGACCATGTTTGCAAAGACGTTTAAGAAATTTCTTAAACTTAAGAAGAGTGGTCGTAATAGTGACAGAGATAGGGAATATAAGCCTAGAGAGAGTAGACACAATAAAAGGGAGTCTAGAGAGGATAAGGGTAGCGAACCTCATGGTATCCAGTGCTATGAATGTGAAGGATATGGACATATTAGATTTGAGTGCCCCACATATCTAAAGGTTAAAGGTAAGAAAGCCATGACAACCTCTATTAGTGATTCAAAATGTGGCTATACTTATGATGAGTCTCCTAAAGATAATAGAAATTTTATGGCCTTTGCTGCTAGCATGACTGGTGAGAGAGAATAAAATAATAGTGATGAAGATGTTAGATCAAATTTCTCTCACGATGAGTCTGTATATGAGGATAGTCTTCAGGTAGCTTATGCTGAACTGTTTAATAAGAATTTAGCTATCAAAAAGACATAGAGGTCAATAAGAGGCTGAAAGAAGTAGAGCTAGAAAAGAACGAAGCTCAAGCTAAGTTTGAGCAGAGCCTTTTAATGATAGATGACCTTGAGAAAAGGAATATAGGCCTAGGTTATAGAGTCCAAACTTTAGAAGCTGAACATGAAGATGCTAGAACCCAGTTGTCTGCATTTTCTAGTGGGAATAAGAAACTAGACCGCATATTATGGTTTAGTGTTGAGTCTAATTGTGATAAGGCGTCAACGTCTAAAGCTATATCAATCCCTACTAAACATGATTTAGGTAAAAAGCCAGATGATTCAAGTTATGTTGTTCCTCATCTTGTGTCCCAACTTCAATCTAGAGGTATTTTGGGTAAACCTCGCTCTCATCCGAGGTTTGTGCAAGTATGCCATCACTGTGGCAAGACATGACATATTAGGCCAAAGTTCTTCTTGTTGCACAAACACAAGAAAGGGCCTCAGAGTGTGTCACCTAGATTTTATTCGTCAAATTTAATTTCTCAAGTTTCTGCACTAGCTAGATAGAAGCAAATTATTAGTGAGAAATTTGCTTTATATAAGTGACAGAGATTCCTAGAAAGGTTTAGGTGAGAAAGAAAGATGACTTCTTATCTACTTCTGAATGCCTTGATAGGAATGATGAGAGTGCACTTATGTGTAACTCTTCTTAGAAGTTGAATTTGTTTCCCCATTTCATGTGTGTGTGCGTGTGTTTTTATATTTTTACATGTTTTTTTATTATATATGGGTGTGTATGTGTGTTTTGTTTTTGTTATATGTTCCTTGGTATATATGATGGAAACTCGGACATAAATTTCATAGTCGATTCCGAATGGACAATAATATGATCTGCACTCGGGATACAACTCCATGTACCATTGGATATTGACAAGCCGTTTTGTGTCTTTACAATTTTCTTGTGTGTTAAAAATTGAAAAAATAAAGAATATATATATAAATTGAAAAAGACCAAAAATATTTATTTTTTGTGGCTTGTTAGAGCATGTAAAAGCATGTTGCATATGATCCTGGTATGTAGGATATATAATTATGCATGTATACTATTTTTTTGTTTTTCTTGATGCTCTATGTGCATAGGTGTGTGTGATAAAAATCATTGGTATATCTTGTGCTTGTATTTCACATACACATTGTTTTGTTGTCAAGGCTTGATCGCATGTATAAGTTTTTGGATGGGTAATCTAATCTCCACCATACTTTGCTCACTAAATAATGTGACCTTTGACTAGATGACCTAATGTTATCCCCTTGTAAAAATAAAAAGAATATATATAAATAAAGATTCAGTTTACATGATACTCAAATGCAAAAAAAAAACCAATATGCCAAAATTCAAAAGATAAGGGCAAAAACCCTTCACTTGAAAGAGTTTTTATTTATGAGCTCATGATATTTAGCTCATGATATTTAGGGGGAGAATAATATAGCATGCAACAAATGGTGCTTATTTTCAGGTCCTAATGGTGTTGGGTTTGATCACATATTTTGTGGACTTGGGTTTGTTAAGAGATGAGATTTCTTTGGTTGTGTCCTTCTCATAAAATAAGTTCTTAAGCTTTGATTCGTTGTGCACATATTTTTCACGCAAGTACTTGTTATGCCTTGGTGTTTCTGTCATATGCATGTGTGTCTTATTTAGCAAAATTTTAAAATGATACATATTATCTCATGTCATAAACAGCTGAACACTGACTGGTATCATTGTATTCACTTGAAATGTTGTTTCAGTCATTCTTTTTTATTGATTTTTTTAACTCAATGTGTGTCTGTGTGTGCTTCATGTTTCTGCATACATATCTTCTTGCATACCTATGAGTGTTTACTTCCCATGCGTTATTTTTGCTAACTAAATAAGGCTATTTGTAAGGGGGAGTAACTTTTGTTTGACTATGTTCTCTTGCATGTGTTGTTTACCCTGGTACTTTTACCCATTATCATTTCATGACAAAAAGGGGGAGAGTAGTTTAGTCATTTGGGAATTTGGGAGTCCTAGTACATCCATTTGATATCTCCGTTTTAAGAGGAGTATGAATAAATAGGAGTAGGAGTAGGATATCTACTATCTATTTGTACATATATGAGTTTTTATCGCTAATTTATTTGTTATTTATAATCCATATGTTTTTCACGGTATAATATTATTTTTGGATGTTTCAGGTAATCAGGTTATTTGTTGAGGTGGCATTGATTTCAAGACTACTCGGTTAGGTATTAAATCGAGTCTTAATGTAATAAGTCATTGTCGTGATGGTTGACAATTGGCTATTTTCTTTTTGGGTCTTTTACCGTAGTCATTGTATTAGGTAGTGTTTTATCACGGAATATCAAAGGGGGAGATCGTTAGTTCAATTTTTATTGGCAAAGTCCGTAACAAAACAAGTTCAATTGAGTTGTATGAGTCTTGAAGAACTCAGAGCAATTGGACAAATATTTGTACAAAATCTGATGGAGGTATTAGAGTGATGTTTACTCTTTTGAATATTCCAAAAGATTTATAGCTCAAATTGACATGTGGTCAGTTTCATTGGAAAGTGGACTCGAATACGATTGCGTACATATAAAGAACGCATGATTTGACTAAGGGACAAGAAATTTACAAGCGTTTAAATTACCCATGAAAACCAGTCCGCGACTTGAATTCGTGTGGCTTTCGTATTTTTGTTCAAATATTTTGAGGTAGAAACTTTGTGTTTGAGTTGCGTTTGAAGTGCGTTCAAACGTCCCTACGTAGGTAGGTTATTTTATACACGTTTTAAAGCCAAAATAACATTAGAATACCCTTTCATTTGCCCTACCTATATAAACAAACATTGAGCCACATTCACAAGTGTTGAAAACATATTATCTTGAGCCTAAACACCTTCCTAGCTTTTCAACCTTATTGATTTCACCTTGAAGACTTATTGCTTCTCATGTCTTCTTTTTGTTTGGTGAAACCGTTCTTTGTTAAACATTCAACACAACAAACCCAATTTCCTAAACCTGCAGAGTTCTCAAGGAAGAAGATTGGCAGTCGGAGTTCCAGCGTTTAGAGTTGCAGAGTTGATTCGCTCAGAGACTTCAAAAGTTTTGAAGAAACCATGGGGTATGGGCTCGAGGAGTTCTTCGAGTTCTTGCAGTCTAGAGGTACTAGAGTCGGTGGAGTTGCCACTATAGGTTTTTTACCATCGCTGTAAGTATTTCTCTGTTATAGTGGATTTTGGGCTGGTAAGCGAGATACCCGGAGTGATTTTTTACATGTACTAGTTTTCCACTTCGTCATCAAAATATTTTGTGTTGATTTTGTGTGATAAGTTTATTTACTACATTATTTTCTATTTGTGTTGAATTATAATTGTTAGACTTAAGGGTGTTTGTTCATTTAATTAATCCATAGAAATAATATTTAGGACTTGTCTTAAAATATTATGATAAATTCCGCATAGGGTCCGAACTTTGGATAAATACAAACTTTCAACAATAATGATAAAAAATTCATGAAAAGAACTTATAAAAATAATTCCAAATAAAATAACAAACAACAATATATCGGAAATCTAAAAAAATATATAATAGTTAGGTTTTATGAGTGGTTGCTATTTAGGTTTCTTATTTTAATTTGAGATTATGTTTTTATATTATAATAGATTTCTTATTTTAATTTTTAATAATAAAAACTAATTATAATGAATATATTAATTTTATAATTAAATTTATTCTTATTTTAATAGGTTTCTTATTTAATAGATTTATTAATTTAAGAATTTAACACTGAAAGGTCACATAACGTGAAGAAGAGAGTTAAAAATATTTAAATTATATATATAGTTGAGCAACTCTCATGAACTCTTGAGCTAACTTTTAATTTATTTAAATGCAACATGGCATCGCTGAGTAATAGAGAAAACTTTCTTAATTAAAGAAAGAAAATAATAGAGGAAAAAGGCCGGTGGGTAATAATAGCAGGTATACAAAAGTCGTTGCATTATGGAAAATGAGCCAAAAAAAAAAGGGCAAAAAATTCAATGAATTGTAATTGCAAATAAGAAAATCGAGTAGAAAATTGAAAATATTTATTCTTCCATCTTCGTCATAACCGTTTTACATATATTATATGATTTACGACTGCATGGTTAGCCATTAGTCAATATCTCATGGGGCAAATATGGCAGTTCCATTGTCAAATTACT